>VWZT01007780.1:1350811-1420542 GCA_013397055.1 Pachycephala philippinensis
TTTTTTTTGGTCTTCTTCCTCTGTCTCTCTGTCTCTTCCATACAGCATTTTTCTTTCATGCCCTGTCTCAGTTTGCATAGTTAAAGAGAATGCTAATTAAGATCCCCTGCCTTAACCTGAAAAAAATGACTTGGATGTAAATAGAAAACTGGCGATAGTTTAAAATATTCTTGCGTAGCACCAAGATATCAGTTACCGTTCTAGGGGAAAAAAGGAAGAATTATTTCTTTTTATAATCAAGGTAAACAAAGAAGAGTTGTTGCTTCTCTTTCTTCCTTTCTTTCATGCTTTCCTTTTTTTTTCCTATTTTTCTATTTTTTTTTAAACCAATGATGCTATACTATTGCAAGTCAGATAATATTTTATTTCAGAAAGCGTGCTAGCTACATAATTTAAAAGTCCACAAATCAGTTGCAATTTAGTGCTTATTAATCCTTCTTAGGATGTAATTCGGTGAAAGAACTGCTTTAAAAAAATTCTTTTCTGTATTATAGACGGATCTAACAACGCAGTCTGGGCTCCGTGCCAAAGGCTGGTATTTCACAGCAGCGACCGCCTTACAGATGAGCTGTGGGAAGCAGGAGGGAGACTCTCTTAGGGTGCCACTACTATGGAGACACAGCTGGGCTGAACAAGATTTGCTTCAAACGACAACAAGAGAGACAGAAAGAGTCTGGTTCGACCGCTGCCCAAGCAGGCAGTAACCAGAAGAGCTAGCAGCCAATCCGGCCATGCTGCACTGTTCGAAACCAGCTCTACATCCCAGCCAATCAGTGACATCACTGGTGAGAAACTCATTTACATCATGCAGTAATGAACTTTGTTTAACGTAGCCTTTTTTCTTTTCTTTTTTTTTTTTTTTTCCTCACAGAGATTAGGTCCTCCATTAATTATTCTGCCAGCATAATTTGAATCGCTATGCAAAACGATGGCTACAATTTCTTGATTTTTTTTAACTGTGTGCTGTCTCTGCAGGTAACCATGGGCATTGTTCCATTTTTTTTTTCTGTTGGCCCCATAAAACCTTTAAAAGTGTCTTTAATTGTTAATATTGTGCATATATTTTTCTTTCATGTATGTTTGTCTCCTTGTAGTCCTTACCTAATGTGGTACTGCTTCCTCCAGTTATAGCCTGAGATTACCTTTAGCTGTCTTGGAAGGTAAAAAGGGTGTTGCTGCAGCATTGAGTTTGCATCTTTAGCTGCCATCACGGTCTAAGTACTTATTCTAATGCTTCAGAAATCATTTCGCTGTGGCCGTTTTACATATCTGGCTTTCTCTAAAGGTTCTTACATGCATCTGTTACAACTGAGTAAAGTTCAGTACTGTTATATTTCATTCTTCACCACTTTCAGTCAAGATGTCATTTTATTAATGAATAGAACTGAGATCATTTCTGAACAAATTTCACCCCCTTCCTTCCACCTCGACACAATGCACCTGATTTGCATCCATTTACCAGAATAACTGAATACAAGAGCCAGTATGAAAGGAAGTCAAGGGAGAGCTTGCATACTGCTTCAGGGTATGTTGCAGCAAAGCAAAATATAGAATTTTTGTTTACAATGTGCTTAATCTACACGGAAAAGATTAGATCTTAGATTGAAAAACTCTTATTTAGCCAGCTTTTCATATTAGGAAATAGGTTTGGTGTGGGGGTTTTGGGTGGTTTTTTTAGATTTTTTTTTAAATAATAAACGTGCACATTTTCTTGAGATGTGTTCAATTATAAATGGAAAACATTTGGGCAAGCCAACATTGTGTTGAACATTTGGATTTAGTTCTTTGTGGGTAAAGTAATTTGTTGTGTGAACAATTTAAAACCAGCCCAGGATACTGTGGAATGCAGAGATTTCAGGCTGCATAATCTAATGAGGCTAGGTTTTGCTCTTCAGAATTCTAATAGCTGAAACAGAATCAGATATGAGATAAATTCAATATTGTGTTATTAAATTAAAGCTATATCTGTTGCTAGTGGGCTTCAAGAGGTCAAGTCTTTGGTAAAGCAAAATTTTATCTAAAGAAGTAGCCTGAAATAGAATTTTTGTTACAACATGATAACTTCCCCTCTCCTCATGCACAATGATCTACAATTTGTTTACGGTGCTTCAGTTATATATTGATCCTCCTAGTCACTTTGAAAATACAGAGGATTTAAACACTAAACCATAGCTCTTTCAATGCATGATGCATTCCATCATCCCATCATCAGTATTCTGTGTGCGGCTGTCCTGATTCAGCCACTGGCTCCCCTGCTGCAGATCCTGTAATTTGAATCATGCGTAATAATATATTATCCTACTGGGGGCCTTCTTTCAGTAGGAGAGTGGTTTTATACCTTCTGCTCTAAGAGAACTGTTGGCTCCTTGCCATCTCGTAGCCATTATTCACGGAGGCAATCAAGATAGTCTTCCTTAAGGAATAACATCTGCACAACTGCATGTGCCAGAAATATGAAGCCTCCCCTCACGTTATAAATTTGGTTTTCTTGGGAGCAGGAATATTTGAGAATACTGAAGCAGAAAAGCTGGATGTTTACAGGAATTCATCAAAAGCGTATTGAATGTGCCATGTGCTGAAATCCAGGCTGTGAGGACATTTGGACTGGCTAAGAGAGACAGAGGAGAAGAAAATAGAAGCTGGTGGCTATTCTGTGATTTTTGATAATATTTAATCCAGCTCATGTTTTTGACTTAGCTGATGATTAGAGCTGTATTAAAAATGTGATGTTTGCCTTGCTGACAAGGTAATTTTTTAACTAGGATGTTGATGGGATGGTGTCAGCTGGGACTGGAGCTGCATTTCCCAGGTTGAGAATCTAACCTGATTTGATGCATTCAACAGGATACAGTGTCAGTAGTGAATGAAAAACTGATACCAGAAGGGACCAAGGGTGTAGAAAATATGAACACTTCATAACAAAGTAGCAAATCTCTGAAATGCAGAATCTGAACTCATGAACTGTGTTCATACAACATGAATTATATCTGCTGATAAAAGCTCTGTAGGGCATCCAAAGGTGAGTGAAAGCAGCGGCCTAGGGCAGAGAAGGAGGAACCCCAGATCTGTGCAAGTCTTTCAGCTGTAGCATGTACACTGCTGCCACATGTAGCAGATACACCAGCACCATGGCCTAAAATTTTCTTTTGTTCACATAAATGTCACCCCTAAAACACAAACAAAATATCCTGAGATCTTATTTTTACAAATATTCTTTTTGTGTAAGCATATAGAGGAGTGATATTTTCTGTCCTGTACAAATTGTTTGACCATTCCTGTTAACGATAACAGATTTGTCATTTTTGATTTAGGGAAGAAAGAGAGGAAGTACTGGGGAGAGAAAGAAGCAAAATCTGATTTAGCATGTTTATCTCATCCTGAAGCTTACATATTTTTTATTGAAGAAGAGCAATACAACCGTAGTAACTAATTCTACACAAGCTGTGTTTATTTCAGTACTGTTGAGGTGTATATAGCAGGGGAGGATCTTCTTGTTGTCATCATCTCTTGTTTTTCCTTCTGGAAGACAGAAATAAAGTCTTTAACCTGGCTGAAAATCAAAAGTGCTAATATTTAGGAACTGAAGTTCTTCTGAGACTATAGGAATGATAGTAAAATAGGGCTCACCTGGTGGCTGACTTTTAAAGAAGCTTCTTAGGGGGAAGACCCTCAACACCTGAATAATCTGTCATATTTAAAATACTGTACAAAAAAATTGGATTTTTTTAAATAGACAAGGGAAGTCCAGTAATGTGGCTTAGAAATAAGATAAAATTGCAAATAAGGCAAACAGGTTGGTGACTTCAGCTTACTTCCTGACTCATTCCATCTAGAAGAGAGGAAGAGAGCTTCACAGGCTGTTGATGTGCCATTGAAGAACATTCTCCATATAGTTACTAAGTTTTCAATAATAGGGATCGATAGAAAAAACAATACAAAAAGTCATAATGATTTGATGAATCACAGGAAGACAAATCACCTTAATGACAGCTGAATTCTGACATGAGGAAATAGACTAAGCAGATAATGGTATTTGCCATAGTTCACCCTATTTAAAAGAAGAGTTGTGTCATTCTGAAGGATGAGCCAGCAAATAACAGCTACTGGAAATTATGACATATTTCTTTTCTACTTCTGTGAACAAATATATTATATTTGATTCTGTTCTTCTGTGGTAGCATTTCTGCTTTCTGGTAAAAGTCCTAACAAAAAGTCCATTCCACAGATTTCTTCTTTCAAAAGACTATTATTTCAATAGCTGCCGTGTCCAAGTAGGACATCTGCATGAAAAGGGTATGGACACTTGAATTTGTTTTCTCCCGTTGCTTAGTGTATAAACAATCCAGTTTTTACAGTTCAAGCTGTACTATTTATAATAAAAACAATGAGACTGGACAGCAGAGGTGACACTAACAGTGAATTAATGAATGTAAATTTTTATGTAATATCAATTATTTTTGTACTTTATGAGAAGGTTCCTCTTTTCTCAAATAGTCAATATTTAAACAAACAGTTCATTAAATCAGTTTTTGGAATTAAGGGTGACAATACTAGGAAAACACACTGTCATGGTTTAACCCTAGCCAGCATCCAAGCCCCACACAGATGCTTGCTCACTCCCCAACCAGTGGGATGGGGAAGAGAATCAGAAGGGTAGAAGTGAGAAAACGTGGCTGAGATAAAGACAGTTATAGGCAAGAAAAGCACATACAAGTAAAGCAAAACAAGGAATCCATTCACTGCTTCCCACAGGCAGGCAGGTATTCAGCATTCCCAGGAAAGCAGGGCTCCATCACAAATAATGGTGACTGAGAAGACAAATATCATCACTGTGAACATCCTTCCCTTCCTCCTTCTTCCCCCAGATTTATAGGCTGAGCATGACTCCTTAGGATCTGGGATGTCCCTTTGGTCAGTTGGGATCAGCTCCCAACTCCTTGTGCATCCCCAGCCCTCTCACTGGTGGGGTTGTGTGAGAGACAGAAAAGGCCCTGACTCTCTGATCACTACTCAGTGACAACAAAACCATCCCTGTGTTATCCACACTGTTTCCATCACAAATCCAAAACACAGCCCCACCGCAGCCACAATGAAGGAAATTAACTCTACCCCAGCCAAACCCAGCACACGCTGTATGGAATCAGTGACACTGTTACCCTTTAAAAGGGCTACATATCCCCTCTTTTTGCAACATGCAGCGCTGAATTGGGTTCAATACTCCATATAAATCAAGACTAGAATACCCTGCACATATTTATCTAAAGGCAAAGGATATTGAGATATCTGGCTTTTATAGTCTACAGCAAAAGGGTAGAAATGGTAGAAAACTGTAGAAGAATGTCTGCCTTGCTGAGTTTGGTCTAAAAATGTAGAAGTACATACATATATATTTCACTTGGGCATAGAAATATTCTTTGAGTACAGATTTTTTATTACCCTGATTTTGTTTTAGCCGTTACTGAGATACACACTCGTTTTAAGACTGTGTAGGAAAGAGCTTATTTATGGGGTACTTTAATACTGAATCAAAATACGATCTTGGGTAAACAAGGTCAGTTACTATTTTACTGTGACACTTTAGCTTTCCTCACTTTAAATTAGGTTGTGGGAAATGGAGTGTGATGGCTCTTCTCCGTATGAGAAAAAGCCTGGAAGCGACCCAAAACAGTTTTCTAGAAGCAAGTACAGAAAGACTGGTGAATATAGATATAGGAGTCATCAGTTGTTCAAGGCCAGTCCTACGGTAGTTTAAGGCCTGGTACCAGAAAAGGGGCTTTTTCTTGGCCTAAATGCTGCCCTGAACTGTCTTTATTTTCCTGGTGGCTAATGGGAGGGGAGCTGAGCTGTGCCTGCTGCACTACGTCACCCTGAAGGCCGTCAGACAGGGGCTTTGATGTGCAAGGCAGCAAACTGCTGACTTCTGGGGTTGTGTTTTTATTTCTTCATGCAGTTGTTTTCATTTTTCGTGTTAAATGTCAGTGCTGTATTGCGCTTAGTGGAAATTTTGGAATCCAGACATGTTTTATTAATGCACCTATAGTTTTTCATTTTATCCCTGCATTTAAATGAAAGGAGAAAACATCTTGTTATAAGAAAATCCATAATGAGATAAATTTAAGGCAATTGTTTTCACCAAGGGAATTTGAGCTCTGTGTTACTATCCAGCAATTATAAAATTAAGCACTAAGACTTTGTTAAGAAAACTGTCACTTAATGTTTTTGGAAACTGTCTTTAGAAGGATTAAAAAAGTCACACTGAGTGAAGTGAAAATCGTAGAAGAATACCACAATTTGTAACAGCTTATGTCTGCGACCTCATTTGAGTTCATGGAGCAATGAAAGCTGTCTCTGAAGGGCAAGTGTAGAGAAATATCTTTGCCAAATTCATAGGTTAGAAGGCTGGATTGAGGAGGGTTGGATTTCTTTTAGCATGAATAAACAAGTCCAAAAGGCCATGGACATTTTAAAAACCACCTTAGATTGGCAAGATAATTATTAAAAAATATTCAGATAATCTCAGGTAATATATTACCATAGAAAGGGGGAGAAGCAGACCAAAACTGCATGGAAAGAAGGGTACAGTTCTGATTAACTATCAGCTGCAACATGAACCAAGTTACCTTGGTAGTGGAAGCAGACTTGATTTGTTAACAAGGTATGAGCTAATTTACCTTTGCAGCCAGCTAATTAGCTGAGATAGATCCCTCATGTAGCTGAGATAAAGTCAGTTTCACCAGATGGCTCTGCAGTATATATCCAAAATGGCTAAAGGGAGGGTCACAAAAGCCAAAATTATCTTGAAAGTCAGAAACTAACTCTCAGTCTTACAATTCCAATCTAGCATCAAAGTGATTGGAATGAGAAGGAATTTTCTTCAGAAAAGCCACATTTTATAAATATTTTATATGACATGCCCAGACTTCCGATTCTGGCTGGCAGTGTCCTGGTTCTGGCAGAGTATACATTCTGTGCAGAATTTTACTTGGAAGAAGAAAAGTGGAGGACATCAACTTTGAGGGCAGAAAGCTGGAACTGAACCACCAGGGAACTTAACTGTGCTGCAAGAGGCTATGAGTGCAATGTCATTGTTTTGAAATCTATTGCTAAACACATCAAGAGCTGTTTTTACACTTGTTGAATCCTTGACATTGAATGTTTTCATAGCTGGAAATAAGTTTAATAAGTATGTATGGAGCTAGAAAAATGCCCCGATCACAACCTGCTCAGTATCTCAGAGGTGTAATCGAGTCTTCTTGTTCAGTGCAAAGGTAAATTGATATTTTTTGTCTCTAAATCTGCTCTTCTGTTGGTAGTTTGGAGGACTCTGAGAAGAGCAAGAAGCTTTGGGCTGAGGCAGCAAGGTGAGGATGACTGACTCAGGATATGACCTCTCATATGGGGTTGTAACAAAGAAGCAAAAAAGCCAGGCTTGCCTGTCCTGTTATTAGCTGCTTGATTCTTGGGATTAAATTTTGCCCAGCCACTGAAAAATCTAAGCGATTATTCTTTTATATACATCATAAAGGAGATACAGATTATGGGGCTGTCATGCTTTAAAGAGAGGCCAAGTAGCAGTAAGAAACATATTTGAAACATTTTGGGCTTTCCAGGGAAGGTGGAGTGGTGTTTGGTTCTACTAGTGTTGGTATGAGGACAAACCTATAAGAACTGGCCTGAAAAATATGTCGATTTGTGACCATTTTAGTGCATCTGATGTAGTGTGCAGAATTTGTGATGTTTTACACCTGGTAGAGTGGGTGGGGAATTTATAATTATGCTATGAAAATTGCTGTTTCTGTAAAACCTGAGCTAGCTTTGGGTGATGTTTGTTACCAAAAATTTTCGAGTGTAACACAGGTAAGGAATGGAAAAATTATATTCCACCTCAGGTCAAGTCTCCTCAAAACCAATAAAAAATCACCTAATAAAAACTTTGCTTTTGATCTGGACTGACAAAAGTGCACGTAGCAAGTTACATTTTAGTATGTCATATTATCAAAAGAGTAGTTGGGCTTATTTTCTCCTTTATGATCCATACTCAAAACAAGGAAAGGGAGAAATATTAATATGTACACACAATAAGTGGTACAATGGAAATTTTGACCTTAGGACACTCCTGACTACAAAAATGATCTTTGTTCCAAAAATTACCTTTCTTCAAAGAGTGTTCAGTCAAATTCATGGATGAAAAACCTGTGAAGAACTATTAAACACATTAGTATTACCTCTAACTCAGGAAATCCCTGACGTGAACTGCTGCAGACTAGGAAGTTACAGCTGGGAAATATGTCTGTGTTTGTGGGTCCTTACTTTTTTCTCTTAGACATCCATTTAAATTTTCCTCAGTGCCATCTTCAGGAATCAATTGACTTTAGCTATAATAAATAAAATACAGCTGAGCACATGGTATGTGCACAAAACCGAAAACAGCTAACCACTAAATTGGTTTTTTTTTAGGGAATTTTGATAGTGCATAAACCAAAGCATGTGGAAACGCTGTTGTCAATTAAAACAAGGTATTTTGGTTTCTTGAATGCTCAGAGGTGTTTACAATTTATCGGCAAAGTTGAAATATTTCTGCGTTTTTAAATCCTTTTGGAATGTCCCACTCAACATCAAATTTTTGTATTTGCCATACTTTGACCATCTTGGTAATGAAAGAAAATCCAAAATGGTAAAACACCTTTCAATATAAAATTTCTTATGTTGATAATTTTCAGCAGGCTGCTATATTAGAGTGTAAGGCTGTATTTCCCTTTTCTGTTAACTGAAGGATGCTGACTTGTCCTAAAGCCTGCCCATCAAATACCTATGAAACAACCACTGTGTGTGTGAAATAGCTTCTTCTTAGATTCCCATTAATTTCTCCCGGGAAATTTATATTCTATGGCTGTTTCCTGCAGATTACTTCAATTAGTCTGACTTTCAGTGAGATGCAGTTATAATGCTTTGGGTCTTTAAGTTATTAACATATCATTCATGGTAATACATGCAAAATCTTGACAATGATGTAGATTTACTGTCCAAGCAGAATGGGCTAAGTACATGTAAATGTACATATTTTTAGTAAAAGCTCTCATTGTTAAACCAGCTGCTTTAATTGGTCTACAAAACTGAAATTATTTCCCTTTGTTTCTTGTCTTGCAAAATATGGGCATAGAATTAAGACTATGATAATGATGATTGCCATGCTAAAAAAAATATTTACATTGTAAACAACACCCAAGCAGTAGTTAAAGCTGAAAATAAGAATATAAGGAATGACAATCTGTTGGTGTTTTGTAACAAAATATATTTCCACTTAAGTCACTGAAAACCAACAAAATGCTAAGCGTAGTTTCCACAATTTTTAGAAAGTTACAATGAGCAGAGAGATCTGGAAAATTCTGGGGTTTAATGCTTCTGTGGAGATGTTTCTAAATAGTCAACATTGTGTCATTGTAAAAAATTATAATAATTGCATTTGCAAATTGTTTTGTGAGTTCATTTTGAAGACATTCTTGTTCTGCTTTCAATCCAAATCTGGAAGCCAACATCAACATGAATGTTGATGTGAATGCAAACCATTATGTTGATAGAGTTACATAATTTGATTATGCATATTCATTTTCTGGCATGTATTTGAAACTATATTTGTGTCTTTTGTAAAAAATTTGACTTAGCTGACTACATAAAGTCCTGCCCCACAGCTGAGTTTTCCTGTGCCATTCTGATACATATCAGAGATGGCCTGGGATTTTAGTGCATTATCAGTCATTTACCCTGTAGGGCACAATGATAATCACCTGTCCCTTATTGGCCTGTGTGGAAGTTGTGAGATATTTGAGACAAAACTTGCCTTCCTATGCTGTGTGTTTGTTCAGAGCTCAGAGCAGGGGCCAGGGGAGCATCCAGGGCTTCACACTGTGCAAGTCACACATGTGGTGGTGTCCAGGGAAATGGGCACAGTAGGTGGAAAAAAGAAGGTTATTTACAAACTCTGCCTACTTCCTTCAGTGCTTCTGGCAAACAGTCCTTGAGAAATATGGCTATGACAGGATGTGGAGACAGCCTGAAAGGCCAGCCCAAGCAAGGGCTGAGCAGTCACTCTGATCCCTGTCCCTTGTCTGAAGTCAGAGGTCTCCAGCTTCACGTGAGCAGGTGTTGGGAGTGGTGGGTATGTGAGACATTGTGTTACTGGCAACTCTGTGTGTGGCCTAAATGACAATATGTCTTTCCTTCGTTAATTTACCTGTTCAGCCTCCTTTTAGCATTGTTTCTTTTGCACTGGTGTCTGTGGAATACAGAAACGTATGACCTCACTAAAATATGTCTCCAAGAGAGCTGGGTACAAATTTTGTGCATCTCACAACTAGTTGCCTCATACCCCTAATAGTTAGGCTCTTCTAACTGGTAGATAGGTTATTCCTTTTCTCTCATTGCTTTTCACAGTTCCTGTTACCTGTAGTGCGTTTATTAGTGTGACTTATTAAAATTTTTCAAAGACTTCTTTGTAACTTTCAACTCCTCATGCCTTCCTACCAATGCAGTTATTATTTGAATCTTGATATTCATTGTAGCAATCAGAGCAAAGTCTTGATGTCACTGCACACCTAAAGGAATCAGGAGCTTGTGTTGTTGCTCAACAATTATTTCGACAAAAATCCTGTCCAAATGACAAAAAAAAAAAAAAAAAAAAAAAAAAAAAAAAAAAAAAAAAAAAAAAAAAGTAGTAAAAAAGAAACAAAAGCAATGCAGTGCAGTGTATTAAGAAAAAATGTTACGGGTTGGAATGGACCTTAAAGCTCCATGGGCAGGGACACCTTCCACTAGACCAGGTGCTCAGAGCCCCATCCAACCTGGCCTTGAACACTTCCAGGGATGGGGCAGCCACAGCATCTCCGAGAAACCTGTGCCAGTGCCTCATCACCATCATGGTAAAGAATTTCTTTCTAATATTTAGCTGAAATTCCACCTTCTTCATTTCACACTCATTACTCCTTGTTCTATTACTACAATTTCTGATGAAGCCCCTCTCCACCTTCCCTGTAGGCCCCTTCAGATACTCCAAGGTTGCTATCAGGTCTCCACAAGGTCTTAATATATGTTACAACAAACTCTGTCAGTTTCAGTACCTAAATCCTACTTTATTCCTTTAAAATGTGGACATTCTCCTGTTGTTCAACATTAGCATTGTGCAAGAACATGTAGATTCTTCTGTACAATCATGTTAATAACTTGTCCCCGTGAGTGGTGTTATTTTGCTCTATTCAAAAGCTTTTAAAAATAGAGGTGATCACACATTTCCTAAGTACAAGGATGTAGATCAAGGATGTTTGACTCACAGTGCTGTAGCATACAGAATTACCTGTAATCAGAGATCTCTCTGTTTATCTGGCCTCCTATGTTCTATTTTCTGATCTGTGTTAGTAAGGTGCTCTCTGAAAAAGTGGTACAAATATATAGAGAGCATTACTTTGAAGAATTCAACCAGTCATGAACAACCACATCCTTTATCACATTTGGGAAAGGAGGGAATGGAAAATACAGAGCTGATTTTTAGGGAATTAGCTCCTGACATAATCCATTTATCAGCTCTTTTCCAACCTTTATGTACAACTAGTGAATTAGACAATTTGCTCTCTCTCTTCTTTGTACTCAGCATATTTTGAACTTTGATAATAGCAAGTTTATTTCCCACTATACTTAGAACAATTCAGTCCATTGGTTTTGTCCTCCCTATTGGTGGATCATTTCAGCAAGTCTCTCAGCGTGCATTTTCACTTTGATCATGCCCTTTCCGTCCAGTTTAAGGGAATTAGATGGATTCTCAAGGGAGCTCAAGTAACTCTTCAGATTGGTTTTGTTGAGGTAATTCACTCATTGGTGAAAAAATGGAACACCAACCAGGAAATACAGGAGCATACTCTGATTCCTTTTTTGCTGGGATAATCCTTGAAAATAAAGCCTTGTATGATGTAAATTCATGCAGAATCATAGAACCAAGTGCATCTGGTAAGCAACAGGCAGCAAGTCAGCTCAGGAAAAATGTATTTATTGCAGGCAAAGGCCCTGTGAATTGCTTACTTAATATAAAACAGTTTAAGTGGCCTCCAAGGAAATGTTTGAAGGAAAGAAGAGTTTATGTCACAGGTCAGTTTGAAAAGGTTTGGTGGGGGGGCGTTTCGTCTCTTTGACCTGATAATCTGAAGCATCAGCAACCTCTTTCAGTATGGAAATCTCAGATGTTTTCTCCGGTACTTAAGTTAACTTCTGTTGAGCTATTTCTATGTGTTAAACTTGCAAGGATTCACACTCCTTTCTTGTTTCCTGGACAGAAACATGCCTCCAGCTTCTATAGTCTACCCTCCTTTGTTAGTTGCAATGTTCCTTGCTAAATAGATAACCTTAATGTTTATTTTTTGCTACTTAACCCTGATAGGCAGCTTAAGCTATTGTTTATCCTGTGTATTTGTGGCCAGATGCTAGAAATCCTGAAAAAATCCCACATCTAGAATCTTTGAAAAATAATGAATGAACGTGCAACTCTAGCGGTGTGCTTTCCCATTGTATGTGGATAAAATACTTCAAAGGACCTAAAAGATTTCAACTGGCTGCACAGACCACACTTGCATGATAAAAAAGAAACTTTGTGTTTACATTTATTGAAAGAATTAACATATATTTGATATTCACTAATATCCATTCCAACTCCTGTTTCTCTGTGTGATGAGTCAGTTGCATGCTTTCTGTCCATATCTGGGGCTTTTGCGATCTTGGAAAATGAACCATTTTTAAAAGGAATTATCATAGAATCACACAATGGTTTGTGTTTGAAGAGACCTTAAAAACCATCTCATTCCAACCCCCCTGCCATGGACAGGGACAGCTTCCTCTAGACCAGGTTGCTCATGGCCCATCCAACCTGGCCTTGAACACTTCCAGGGATTGCCTCAGTCTTGTTTTAAACTCTCTTGTTGTCTGCTTCACAGTGGTGTTTGTAAAAGTCGTTCCATTCATGTGGTAGCCTCAAATGTATTCAGTGACTGTTTATTACAGGAACACACAACAGACATCTGTTAGGAGGAAGAAACCAGTGAATTTTGCTAAATTAGCTGTTGGATTAGCCTGGCCCAATCAAGACAGGAGGCTTCAATATCCCTTGTGAGAATGCTGGGAAGTGCTATTTAGAAAAATAAGCTCATTTTCTCAGCTGTTACGTGGCTGTACGTAATCTTTATAGCAGCACCTAAACACATTAATGAATTTCACAGATGAGTTTATTTCTTTGGTTTTATTACAAAGATAATGCAATTTGTTAGCTGTTCCCTGGTGACTTGCTCTGTTCAGAGATAAGTTTTGGAGATAACACCAGGTATTCCTATTTTCTATTAGAGGAAGATTGCTATTTATGCTTGTGCCTCTTGTTTGTCTTGTGCGTTCTCTTTATTTATTTTGTATTTTTATTGAATTTACTGTTATGGACAGTTGGTGAATAAGAGCCAGCCTTTAACAGTGTTAGAACTATGTCTCCATGTAAATTTTTATGGTTATGTATAAAAATACGTTGTGCTAGCTTTTGCATTAAAAATTACAGTATATTTAGAAAGGATACTTGAAATAATATTTTTTGCATGTATGTGTTTATAATATTCATGTTCTTTGATAATATTTAAGAAAAGCACAAGTGAAGGAGCACCTGGTATTGAAGACACCAAATTTGCTAAAAGTAATAATTCTGTTTGGCAATGTAGGATGAATGTGTGTTGTTAGGGGAATCACAGTCAACAGTCCTGTGATTTGTTGGTTTGGTTTTTCATTTAGTGAAAATAGACTAGGAAAACAGTTTGAACTTGACTTGTGCCAAGAGACCAGGTACAAGTGGAAAGTCAGTGAACACCTGCATTAGTTTTGTACAAAAACCTAATCAGACTGATGTTTGGCATGCATGCTCTGTATGAGTATTATGTGATGCTAAAAACTACTTAGTTCTCATTTCCTGATTTGCTCAGTAGTACAATGCACTGTCTTGATCTGTTTTCTGTGAACAGAGTGCTTGAAATCTTTCACACAAGCATTTTCCTGGGCCACATTGGCCTAGAAAAAAAAGAATCCTAGACATTCTTTTAACATTTGAAAAATCTTCCAGCCTGAGAGAAAACACTATATTTCTAGAGAACTTACTGAAAAACCTAAAAAACCCCAAACTATGATGAGCTGCAAGAATTAGTTGAGAAAATGCTTGGAGAAAATATGGGACAAAAAAAGCCAGGACAATGCCTCTGTGTGACTTGCTCACCTTTTCCCTTCCCAAAAGAAAGAAACAGTCAAAAATTCTATGCAAAAAGTTTTCAAACTTTTAAGGAAAGAATTTGGCCCAAATTAAAATATTTGGGCGTTTTTAGAGATATCAGATAGCAAGGTAAAGAGAATCTTTACTAAAGACACATTTTAATTAATTAATTGACATGTTTCTTCTTTCAGCTTTTTTTTTTTCAATCAGAAATTGAGTGTATTTTGTTCAGTTCTGTTCTATGGAGGCTAAAATGAAAAGGAAATTCTAGCACCTATTAGAAATCTTTGGATAAGATAATATAGGAGATTTACCACCACATAATATCTTTATGGCTAGTAATTCAGTCATAAAAGGGACAAATCCCTTCAGAAAGAGTGGAAAGTATTTCTCTCATGGCACTGTGCAGCATTTCAGATGAAGCACAAATAATTGTGATGGGCAAATGGACACAGAAAGATTGGGAAATGTGGCTAAACCTTTGTGTAGTCTTAGACAGTGTCTGTGTGGCTGCATCCCTAATGTTTCTGGGGAGTGGTTGATAAGTTTTAATGCTCTTAGAAAGATGGACCAAGGGATACCAGAACTCCTGTGCAGGAGGCAGTTTCACTTGTGAAGAGCAAACCACTGTAACCAAACAGTTGGACTCCAAGGCCTCTTCTATACACAGGTCTGTCACAGGTAGACTTGTGGATTAAAATAAAGGATTTCTGCATGTGGAAGTAATGTCATTTTATGTAAGAACTTTGACTTCTGGCTTCCTTGTTCTTCCCATTCTGCCGGGAAACCCCAATGTTCACACTTACATTGAATCCCTTTCGGAAAGTTCAACATGACTGTAAAGCAGCTTCTGACTAGTGAAAACAAGTTGTGGTTCTCATATAAGAACGTGAAGCTCATTGAGGTCAAAAGGCAAATTCAAATTCCTGTAGCAAAGCTTTTTTGATCTGATGGCTGTTCAGGATTTGAGCACAGCTTTCTCTTGAAGTGCATGTTGAAGCAAGTGATGTCTTCTAGCCAAAAATATCCACAGAACCTTCACCAATATGCTTTTACTTTGTGACTTTATTAGTGGTTTGTTTGTGTTTGAAATCTTTTGTGAATGTAAGATTTCTATATTGTACAGCAAAAAAAATAAAGGAACGGGGAAAGTGAAATGAAGAAAGGTGATTTGATAGGAAAATTATTACTGAATAACATAGAAAAAAGACTTTGGGCAGAGATAAAAAGACAAATTTTCACCAGAAATCAGAGCTACTAGCAAAGAAATAGTGTCAGAGTTGAAAGTAGTAAAATTATTAATTTACATTGTTTTGGAAGTTGTTTCCATAGATTTTATCATAAACTCTCCTAATGCACTCTGATTCTGCTGTTTTCACTACAGTCTCTGGCTCTAATTAAAGCAAGGAGATTTGATTTTGGAACCTGATTGTTACCTTGGAGCTGTTCTTCTGGACTCTGTTAACGGTTTGTCAAAACCTTCTTTAGTATGCTGAATTTCGCAGGAAATCTTGTGGGAAGCTGTTCCTTGTTATGGGATTTTGGCATCTGTTCTTCATCCTCAGGAGCAAAAAGTGCTGAGACCATGAAAGGAAGCTGGCAATCAGGTTAGGTAGATGGGAGTGAGACATGTTTTTCTCATATAGAGAATATCCCTCTTTTCCCCCGTGTGCAACATGCAGACATTGCTGGCAGGAAAATGGATGTTTCAGCAAAGCACCCAAGGGCTCTCTGTCTCTGGGGGCACAAAATCACCTTCTTGTGTTCTACAGGTGGTTCCTGCATCAATGTCAGGGAATGTAATTCAGTGAGCAAACCTGGTAACTTTGAGCTAGCTGTGCACTACTGCTACATTGACTCAAAAACACTATTATTTCACAAAGTGCTAGAGTAAAACTAATTGTTATTTTTAAAGGGTAATTTGGGGAGGTCTTTGTTTTGTTATAGAGGCTCATGCCTTGGAAAAGACTTCTCTTTCTTCTTTTGTTTTTTGCTCTTGTTAAGAAGAGAGGAAGAGGCAGGGAGATCAATTGGTGGCTTCAGACCAAAAATGCTATTAGTTTATCCTTTCTTCTCAAGATAAGTGACTGCATAAGTACTATTTATTTTCCAAAGTAGAAACCAGAGAATGAATTTCCTTTTTTTTTCCCTCTCTTTTTCTTTTTTTTTTTTTTTTTTTTTTTTTTTTTTTTTTTTTTTTTTTTTTTTTTTTTTTTTTTTTTTTTTTTTTTTTTTTTGTGAATCCAACCACTATAGACTGTGGCTTTCTTGGCTGGATCCAAAGTTGGGTTTAATTGCTATTATGGTTTTTAATTACTGATTTCACTTTTATTTGTTGAAGTCACAGCTTTTTGTATTTATCAAAGAAAGGCTGCATGAAGAGATCATAGCAGACATAAGAGATTAAACCCCTAGTCCCAATTCAGTGAAACAATGCACATATTGTCACTAAAACTGTTTCTTTTCTCCTCTTTGATTTGCTGTACCTAATTAATTATAATGTGCAGGCAATAAAAATCCCCAACCTTTGTAAATTAGGGCCTTACTCTACCACTTTGTCTCACTTTGAACAGTCCCTTTACACAAGTAATTGTTCTGTTGCAGTGATTGGGATTACTTGCATGGCAAGAAAGGACTCGGGCAAGGAGGATGTTTGATTCCAGACTTGAATTATGAGATGAGATGCTTCGAAAATGTTTAAGGAGGTGGGTAGTGTGGCAATTTTTACAGGTGTGTCATGCAGAAGTTAAAGCACTCATTTGAAAAGCAAAAGATAAGTGCCTTCAGCTTGGAAGGGCAACACGATACCCATTCCTGAATGCTTCCAGCATTGGTCTTGCTCTGTTTGTTCTGAAGTGGGAATCCAGCTGATGATCCTTGAAATCAAATAATCTGACTTTCTCTTCCCATTCATAGCATACAGAATACCTTATGGAAAATCTGTTAGGACAGTTGTACTCATCTTACATTTTGGGAAAGGGGAGCATTCTCATTCTTCCGTCCTTTCTCATGTGTGCCTGTAGGCAGACATGTCATTTCAGTGACTCCACCTGCCTCCTGCTTCCCTTATCCATTCAAGCTTAACTGGCTGCTGGAAAACTTTCACTGCTAATGGTGGCTATTGAGAAGTGGGATGGACTGATAATTAGAGTCGTGTGGACAATGTTCCCTTTTAAATCTAAGGCAGGTTTGCTCAAAATTTATCCATCTTCTGCCCAGCTTACTAGTTGTGTAAGGCTTTGATTTAGGCTCTGGCAGAGGTGGCTGAGTGTTTTCAGTTTGCTTTGGTTTCTTTGAGAGCCTTTGGCAGAATTCTTGGTTTCTTGGATTTATCACGGCACCATCTTTCTAAAAACACCGTAGTAGCTTTTGAATTATGTGCTGAGATTATCATCCTTTCTAGCTCTGAATTTAATTTGCAAAGTGATAAAAATGAGAAACATACAGGCCTTTATTGTTAAGACTTGATAGTAATGTAGAAATCTCTCCCAGAGCTGTGGCATTTTTAGTTCAATCTGTGGGGTTAATACTGCTGGTTTTTCCAGGTATGCCTATGGGAAAAGAAATCCAACTTTACATGCAAGTCTGGTGATAGAATGACTTAAACTTGTGCTGGAAACTGCTATAACTTGTATGTCTGGAGGTATTCCCCTTGAGGTTCAGACTGCCCTATAGCTATCCTTGCTATTATATACCCTACTCCTCTTAGGATTCCCATTTCTTTCTGAAGGTATAAAATCAGGTTAATTTATAGTCTTTCTGTTTATGCATAATCATGAAGTTTTGCAAATGAAATGCCACAAAGTGTGATAGGTCCTCAGAAAAGCACTACATTTATGAAAAACATAAATATTACTTTGTTAATTATATATGCAAGTAATATGCATTGGAAGAACTGGCATCAAGTTCCTGACTGCATTTGCAGTGGCTCCTTCTATAGTCTCTTAAAGAATAAGTATGTAAAATGGATTTAAAATTGCATTTTTAGGGCTCTCAGTTCCTAGAAGCCCCTTTTTTAAAAGAAATGGGCCTATTGTATGTTTTTTCTTGGAAACCATAAGCAGAATATAGCAACTGTGCTGTTAACACTTCCAAAACTGTTATTATATTAAAAGAAAATAAACAAAAGAATGGCCACATACAATTTATTTTTTTACAAGGGGACTGTGTGTGATCCACTAAGAAAAAATAATATGCAAAATAAAAAAAATCTTCTAATAATCGTATTGGGTCTAGTGGAGATGCTGGCACATATTAATCTTTCTGTGTAACAGGTTATTAGTAAGATAAATTAAGCTCTACTACTTTGATTTTTTTGTAGTGTTATTGAAGGGTTTATATGTAGGAACGTGTGCATTTATCACATGGTTCCATAACAGCTCCCTTTAGGATACCCAAACCGTTTCAACAAATGTAACAAATCTTTACATTCTAAAGTGTTCCTTAATTGCAATGACTGGGCCTCTTACTTCCCAAACTTTCAGGTCAGGAGCCATGAGCCTTTTACCTTTTACAGGCTGTGGAGCCTCTAACTGCATGCTGCTCAAGAACCAAGGTACCTGCTCTTCACAATTACTTGGGTAACCCTTTTCTGGGCTTACAGGACAGTCTTTGAACTACCACATGTAGTAGTACCACATAAACTAACAGGCACTCAGTCTTTGTTCCAAACAAAAAGTCACTTTTACTTCAGACAGTGTAAGAGATAAAGTAGTGTATGTCCACACCTTATTCCATCACACCTCTCAGTGAAAAAGCCAGAATTGATTATGGCACCAAGAAGTCTTCATTTCTCTTTATCAGTGTCTTCTAGAATGTGATTTCTCCAGTCATATTTCTCCTTCTCTTCTTTAAAGAAAAAGGAAACCATCACCTCACTTTATAAATTCTAGTTATTTTTTTGTTATATGACCTTCTGACTGGTCTTACCAGATGATTAAAAATTACATAATTATCTAAAGTATTGCTAACTACCACTCTTGTGCAACAAAAATCGGGAAGAGATGCTACTACTCCTCCTATCCTAAAGGATGTTCAATAAATTATTCAAAGAAGCTTTTGTCCAAACAGTATTCATGAAGATTTACTGTTCCCTCTCTGCCAACCCCGTCTCATTTATCCTGTGGTTGGACATTTTCTCTTAGTTTGATGCAATGATCACAAAGACAACACGGAAGACAAATGTGTTTCATTCAAAAAGGAGTTCTCCAGAGCAGGTACACAGAACTGATGTGGTCAGAGAAGTCAAGCTGTCATTAAGGAAACCTGTATATACTTCAATGGCCTGTGTGGATGAACAAGAAACTCCTGGACAAACTCAAACACGAAAAGGAAGCCTGCAGAGGGTGGAAGCAAGGACAGGTAGCCTGGGAGAAATACAGAGGAATTGTCTGAGCCACCAGGGGTCAGGTTAGGAAAGCTAAAGCCCTGATAGAATTAAATCTGGTCAGGGACATCAAGGGCAACAGGAAAAGTTTGTAAACTCTTACAAACTGCTGTAGTTATGGGCCCAAAGGTTTAAGTTGTGACAAGCTCCATTAGTGTTTGGATTTGTTTCTTTGCCACTGCATTAGCAGCTCTTCTTAACGCTGGTTAAGAAGTGAGGCTGCACTGGTGTAAACTGGTGTGCCCAGACTGTGAGGACACACCCACACACTCAACAGTGGTGGAAGAGTCTCTCCTGAAAGTGCTGTTCAGATTGAGCAGACTGTGGAGCAGAGGCCACATCTGATCAATGAAGAACAACCTCTCCCCCTCTTAGGTCAGGGGCTAGGAAAGATGCAAAATTTTGTAGCCTCACCTTTTTTCTTACACTGTAATGAGATTTTACCAACCTTAGCTCTTATGACATTGCAGATACTATTCAAATCATCTGCATAAAATATATCAACCAAACTGTACTTTGAAATAACAAATTACATGGATCAAATTAAAAGAATTAGTACAGAATAGGGTTGGCTGCCAGTGAGTGTCCTCTGGCTTCTACATCTCATTTTGAGACATAAATTGCAGTGTTTTTATGGCAATCCAGCCTTCCAACGTATACATCTCAACAGGTCACTTCCCTGATTAACCTTCATTTGCTCAAGAGGGAGGTTCCAGCACTGGCCACCACTCAAACTGAATATTTCAGATACTGATAGTAGAAAACATAACTATTAAATCTCTTCCATAGTGATCATTAGTCTTTGTCCTGGATTACTCCTGACTTAGAACAATTACCCTTTTTAAGTACTACTCCTATCAAGACAAAAACTCAAACAGAGAAGAATAATGCCCAATAAAGTCAGAAAGCTCCCAACACAATAAATCTACTTTAGAGATTATTTTTGGTTTTATTATGATGTTGCATGGGTTTCAAGGCATGACTGTTGCCACAGTGCCAGCTAGAAAAGTGAAGACTATCTTGGTCTGTTCTAGACAGTTCCATTTGTGTGATAATGTGTGTGTTGTTGTTTGAGTAAACTTCCATATATATCGGGCTTTAGTAATTTTTATAATTTCATTTTTTCATAATTTCGTCATGCCTGTGTTTTTTAGACTAAAGAGTAGCTTTCCTAGTAGACCTAGAGCTGAGGATGCTTGTGGTTTGCATGCTGGCATGCACCATGACAGCACTACTGTTCTCTGCCTTCTACCTTAGTATTTATGCACTTGGTTTTGGCAGATCTTGAGCTTCGACAGCATTTGCTCCACCACTTTTCATTTGGATCTGCCTGCCACTTTGTTTTTATTTCAATACTGGTTTCTACTTCACTCAGCAGCTATGCGTGTGCTCGTCCCAAATTAATGGATTGGAAAGGGCTTTCCATCAAAGATTTCTTTTCCAATTGCAACAATCCTGAAATGTGGAGGGGTGAAATTGCATTTTCACGTAGTCTAGAAAGTTGCTAAAGAGACTGAAGAACTTTGCTCAGCATTCTCTTTTGAGCATATTTCTCTGTGATTGCTTCAGTCTTCTCCTGCTCACTGTGATAAGTTGCTTAACTCCACATTACTTGTTAAGTATTCTGCCACTTGTAGTTTCTGGTTCTAAACACTACAAATACAAACTTAATGCTCTTGGAAATAGCTGCTTTTGCTTGTGCCTACACACGAGGCTGTGAGTAACAAGTTATTTGTATTCTTAACTTCACAAGTAAAATTTCTACCTCATCTAAAGAATCCATGCTTGAATACCAGTACTTCAACATTCAGTAAAAATAACAACAGCTACCAGTTGTGTCACTGCTAATGCATGTGTCTTTCTTTTAGTTTCTCTTCCTAGATATCATCTATTTAGTATTCCCCACAAAGCTGATGAAAGCCAGCATTTTATTTCTTGTTTCTGTGCCCACAAGTAAGCTTGCAGTGTGTCAGACAATTTGTTTCATGCTAAGGTAGTCAGCAGGAAATTAAAGCAAGTAATTATGTTTGGTTTTAGAATAAAAAGTCAAATTGTGTTTATGTGAAAAGAAAGCACGATCACTTCTAAATAAACAGAATATTTCCTTTCAGATATTTCCAAACAGAAATGATCCTGCAAGTATAGGATAGAGGCTATCAGCTTACTCAGGACTTCTAAAGACATGGTGCCCCTCAGTCCTGCTGAACTGGCTGGGTCCTGGTTTCAGGTATCTGTGGACCACAGCTAAGCTGAACAGCTTTGGCACTCCTCTAATGTTGTGTTTAAACTCCTGAAAGTACATAACAAATTTCTGATATCTGCTGGCAGGGAGGTAATTTTCAACTTTCGTACCTTATGTCCATATTAATAAAAGAAATAGGATCGGGTTGTTATGTTTAGTTCAGGCACGCAATTGTCTGTGCTGTTTAATTGTTTGTGTGCTCCCTGACACAGTTTTGGCTTGTGGCTCAATCTGTCTGAAGCAGTAGCACAAGCCAAGTAATGTGATATGGCAGTATGGATATGCATCCTATTTTTAGTGACCAGAATTAACTGTACAGTAGTGAGTCTCACCATTCTGTCTTCTGGAGCTCGGGCTTTCCCATTAACACAGTGCAATGCTCCCTTTGGTGTTTCAGTGCCCCTCTCATGGAGCTAACAGGCTGGGCTGGCAGGGTAAAGGCTGGACTTGAGCTGTCTTCCACACTTCTTGATCCACAGCACAGAGCCTCAAACCCAAGGAAGTTTTTTGCATAGGAACCTTCTGGGGAATTGTTGGAAATCACCTTGCGCTTCCTCAGAAGTTTGCTTAAATTCACGGTGTTTTTGTGGATTTTCTGTTTGGTTGGTTTTTTTCCATTTAAGCTACTTTGCTTTCATAATTTGTTTTTTTAAAGGAATTTCTGTTTCCTTTTGCAGTTTCAAACAGCAACATTACTCATCTCCTGACAGTCCTGCTAAGAGTGAGATGTTGAAGTATTCTCTTCAGGTTATTGATTTTTAAATAGAGAGTGCCAGCAAGCAAAGCAACTTCACAGAAATGATAATTTTCATGTTGTAGATCTGAGACCACCAGCTATCTTATCTAAACATGGGAAAGTCTATTTGCTGCTAGAAAATAATTTCTGATGTTTTCTAGACAACATCAAATGAGTGAGAAAAGGCAATAGAACAAATTAGGCCTTGCCTTATCTCCTCTATTGTGGAGATAAACCCGTTTCCAGCACTGAATCCCAACTTATTTAGGCTCTCCTAATAGTATTGCCATAGCACTGCATATACCTCAACTGAATTTTTTCTGAAAGAACAGAAGACCTGAGTCAGTCTGTTTTCCAAAAAAATGTATATGAAATTTACAGCCTAGCATCTTTGCAAAACAGTGGGCAAAAAGAAAAACATCCACCCCTCTTCTATGATCAACTCCCAGAGAAGAAAGGATAAGAATTATCAGCATACACTAAAAATAATTTTAAAAAAGAAGAGCAAACAAAACCCTCAAATCCACAAAGCGTTTCAAACATCAAGGTCTAAAGTTAGTCACAGCTTAAATAAATGTTAGACTCTCAGAGATGCTGACCACCCACAGCTCCTAAAAGATTTTAATCAGCTGTTTGACTCAGAAATGAAGTGGTTTCCACTTGATCTTCAAGTTTAAGCAGTACTGTTTTGAATGTGGTAAGAGAAACTTAAATCAAGTTCCCAGATTTTTATAAGTATATTTCTATAATGTGACAAGAATCTATATCCAGATGTTGATTAAATGCAGTAATCTGTTTAATAATTACCTATAAAATGCCTTACATATGACAGTGATACCATTAAATTAATGTTTAAAGTTCCATAAACTTCATGAATAAAGGCTGAACATCATGAACATGTATGACTTTGAGATTAGCAAATAAAGTCCTTTGCCTTGAAACTAAAACACAGATATATAAGTAATACTAAACTTAATATGTAAAGAAAATTTGCTTCTCTTTTTCTAAACATGGATGCCAACCTGCCAAGGTTTAACTGTGGAGGATTTTATTCTCACAGCTGCATAAGTAAGTATAAAATTAGGACCTCTTTTGCGCCATTTAAACTGATGTATTGAGAGCAGAACTATGCCCAGGAAACCTCATGTTTATGTTAGGTAACAGAATTGAAAGGAATTTGGGGTTTTTGATGTCCAAACCAAGCTGTGACAGGAAATAAGATCGCAAATTCATTATAAATGGATCTGCATTGACTTTAATTATGTTAGAATGGGACCCATTGCATTCTTTGCTTGCTTCTTGTTACAGAAGTTGTCTTCTAACTCGTGGCTGTATTGACAGTGCTTTTAGCAAATTTTGTTTCCAACTTTGCACTGAAACAGACAGTAAGGACCCAGATTCAGGTTCCCCACTTGAGAGGACATGTTCAGCAGATGACCTTGGAACTTTGTTTCCATATTGCACCTATGTTCATGCAGCATTGATTAATTTTTCCTGGATGCACAGTCCAAGCACAAACTGTGATGACTTGTGCATAGCAGCAAGGTCTCTGAGTTCAACCGATATGTCCATATTAGATTGACCTCTAAGCTTTCATTATACTTCTAGTTTTTTTCTGAAGTAACTTTTTATCAGCAGTTAATTGCCTCTGATTTGGGCAGCTTTCAACGACAATTTTTTCACATTGTTCTGTTGTATTCTACATAACTCCTTACAATGAACATAAAGAGTATTCTACAGGTGCTGTCTTGAGATATACTTCTACAGGGTTTTCAAGAATAAATGTCTCAGTGAACAAGTAATAACTATGTTGGGAAGGGGAGCTATTTAAATTAGGTTCTCAAAGATCCAATAAAAGAAAACAAATCAAAACCCTCACAGATTTTTAAGGTTGACATGTGATTTCTGCCACATTTTCTTTCCTGCTGCAGTTGCACTCCACATGCCTTTGTATGAGTCTTGTTTCAAATCAGAGACAATCTCTTGATGTTTCTCCATAACCCCACCACTTTTTTACCAGCAAGGGAGCATTCTGCTCTTCATTTTACCTTAGTGATTCTTTTATTTTCAAAGAATGTTTTCCTTTGTTACTTAAAGCTCTATAAAAGTTTTTCTCTAAAACAAATTAGATCTACTATAACTTTAAAATCATCCACTTCCTGCACTTCACTTTGAAATTCAGAGTAAAACCAATACTGCTTATATGTGGCATGCTATACCAACACTGGCTCGAAAAGAATTTTAAAGGTAAACTATATAACAAATCAGAGATGGCTCTGAGCCCTCTTAAACATTGACCTCCATTCACAGCAACCTTGTGCATTTTTGGAGCTTGTCAGTCTCCAGAGAAAGAAATAGATCCCACAAATTACTGTGAATTGCTTTTCCGAATCTGTTTCTACTTGAACTTGCTCACTTTATTTGAATGTAAACTTGCTTTCCTTGTCAATTCAATTTCTTTAGTAGTCTTCTTTTGGCTCGTCTTTCTCTGGTTACATTTTAGGTATCTTGTGTGGGTAACACTTCCTCAGAGCCTTCTCCAGACTGTGGGGTTTGCAATTCAGATTTAGCAACTGGATGTCTAATTTATCCCCCTCCTTTTATTTTTTAAATTTTCTTTCCTCTTCTCTTTTAGGGCCCAGAGAATAGCTAATGTGCTGCAGAAGATTCTGCCTTGCCTATTTCACTCTTAAAACCATTTGTCTGTTTGACACTTAAGGACTTGTCTGTACATCTTTGGGTCTGTGGATAGTTGCATAGAATTCATCCCACTTTGGAAGGAGAAGGAGTAACAGTAAAATTACCTAAAACTTCATTAGATTATTTTTCATTGCAAATAAATAAAAAGATGCATACCTGTTTACTTCATTTGAATTAACATATTGCCTAAAAACCTAAGTTGTATTATGGTACAAATGCATGAATTGAACTCATAGGACTGTAAAAGGACATTGCTCTAATTGCAGGTTGGTACTTGTTTCATCCAATATGTCTGAAAATTAATCAAGCCCCAGAAACTGAATAAATGCATCTGTTCTGTGAATTTAGAGAAGAATATAAAAGGAACTGTCCACAAGATTGTCGCATCTAATGATAATTTTATCATAGATGTATAATATAGTACAGCTATATTGTACTATATTATAGTAATATATAAAGGGGCCTGCTGAGGTCAGTCCAACTATCTGCTCAAAGCAGGGTTAAATCCTATTTTTTCTTTAAATTTCAACAAAAGTTCTAGACAATAACAGAATCTTTCTATGAAAATAATTTCTAACAGATTCCAAAAGATTGCTGACAATGTTCTGTCACAGTTCAAAGTTAGAATGAAAAGTTTCAAATATGACTTCTCTCTTTTGTAATGAAGGGATTCAAAACAATTTCATAGGTTTGTGGGGCTTCTGAACACAATCCATTATCAGGCTGGAAGCTGCCATTCATCTCCTGCTAATGGGTGCCACTAAATAAGGTCCACTCTTTCAGATACAGTTTTATTTTTATGTGCTTTGTATGCTGTTGGGGAGGGAAGGATATTGTAGAAATAGGAAAGGTGGAACAACCAGTGTTGGAGTTGAGTACTGTCTTTATCTACACTGAGTAAGGTTTTTCTCTTCTCTAAGCTCATACTGACTCAAGAAGAATTATGGGTAAGCCAAGGCTTTTACACAGATATCTGGACATGCCTGTGTAGAGAAACGTCTTTACAGATTGCTTCAAACACTGAGGATAAAAGCATTTGGAGAACCACTGGAGCAGGTTGCCCAGAGAGGTTGTCTATGCCCCATCCCAGGAAAAATTCAAGGTCAGGTTGCATGAGGCTCTGAGCAAGCTGGTTTAGTTGAAGATGCCCCTTGCTCATTGACTAGGTTGGACTAAATGACCTTTAAAAGTCCCTTCCAACCCAAACCATTCTACAATCCTTTGGTTTGATTTCAATCCAACATAGAACTTAGGTTTTCATGTTCTTAAGTGCTCTAGTTGTCCCAGGAGAAAATTAAATTTCTAACTGGTTAGGACAAACTAGAGCCACTCCCCCATGTGACATTCTTGTATGGTTTAGAACTGATTTCGTGAGACCTGGAAGAAGAGAATCATAAAGTCCTAATAAAAAATAATCGGCACATTTTTGACTATACATGAGTAACTTATGCCATTATGCACTTATTAATAATAGGTATAGGGTGTCTCATCTCCTCCTTTGCTATAGTTATCAAAATTACAGAATTGTGTAGAATAAATGCTTTTCCAGTGGTAATAACCGGAATTTGTTCTCTCACATCCTTGATTTCAGTGTAATCAATAAAAAGTTTTTTTATCTTACTTTGTGTGTTCACCCACTAGTTCAATTCAAAAGGAAGATCAACTTGAAATACTTCTTGAAGCTTTAACTCTTCAGGTTTCACTAAGCTCTTTTTACTTTTAGCTTTTAATTTTTTTATTTATTTGTTTTACAAAGGCTGTGCAGGGAGTCAAGGACAAATGGAAAAGCAATGAGATTTTTAAGATATGGTCTAGATGGAATTTAGAGCAACACACATATTTATGTACACCCAGTGCAGTTCAAAGCTAGGAGTTCTTATTCAGTTAAGCCCATTATGACTTCTGGATTTGATTCCTGAACTTTTGCCTGAACTGTCTTTCCAGGCAAAAGATCTTTGATTTCTCAGGTAAAGCCAGTAGGCAGAGATAATAAAACACATTCATCAAATTCATCTAGTGGTACCAGTAGTTGTGAGATTTTGAAATATCTTTTCCTTTCAATACATGGCTTATTTTTAATTAAATTGGCAAGACTTCAATTATCTTAAGTAACTAAATACATTATGTATTCATTTAGAGACCCTATATTGAGGCTTAGTGCGAGTTGCACTCATTTTGACAAATTTTAGGCAGAAAATTTCTCAGGGGAGTCC
Source organism: Pachycephala philippinensis (assembly GCA_013397055.1). NCBI lineage: Eukaryota > Metazoa > Chordata > Aves > Passeriformes > Pachycephala > Pachycephala philippinensis. The sequence goes on from VWZT01007780.1 coordinate 1,378,361, forward strand.
TGCTTTCTGTCATTCAAAAAGCTTTTATAATCATTTAGTCCAAAATGGTGATGTAGGCCGAAGTTTGAATCCCTGGCATATTGCTATAATGCTGCATTAGCTTAATCCTTCATTTTCTTGTCAATTAAGGACTTATCTTTATTCACAGATTCACTTATCTGTTATTCTTAGAGTATTTTAATGCTAGTAGTTAAAATCCCTTTGTTTATGGCAATAAGGCACCATTCAGTTTGTGAACTTTATAAAACCAACCTCTGCCAATTTTGCTGTTTGAGAATTGCTGTAAAGAAGTGTTCCCACAGTAATTACTTATTCCAGAGATGTTCACTAAAGAATGAAGTAAGGGGAAAGTGTATAAAACAATTGTGCACCGAGGCAAGTTTTACCCAGCACCTTCCCAGCAACTACAGGGCATTAAAAAAAAAAAAAAANCTTGCAAAACAGTACACAAAAATCTGTTGTCTTTAATGCAGTTGCATATAGTGACTTTACAAATATTGGCAATTACTTAAGGTATTCACATTTAAATTAGATCTGGCCAAAAGGTTGGGAAAAAGTGAGGGAGGAGGAGCAGGGGGGGTTGGCAACAGCTTTTCAACGTGGGGCTCAGCTGCCCATCATTACTCACTTTCAATGGTTTGGGTCATGGCTAGTGTCACTCATTTTAATACGCACTTAGTGACATTGAAGTAGGAATGGTGAGGCTGAGATAAAGAAATATGTGATAAACAAAAATTTTCACAAAATCTTTCCAGTTGGATATTTCTTATGGCACGTGAGCTGTCCTTTTTTTTTAAGCTTTGTGGCGTTTGAAAATGTGTTTTAATTTTAAGTGTGGGGCAGGAAGGAAGAGAGTGTACTGTTAATATTCAATGGCAATTGTGGAAAAGTGTCGAGAGTTTGTACTTGGAGCATTTCATTTCAGCAGTACTGGTAGAATGCATTTAGACCAGCAAACTGTTATTGAAAGCTTTGTGAAAACTTTAATGAGGCCAGGAGTTTACCCATGGCAACTGCCCCAGTCACTTGAAGCACCACTTCTGAGAAAAACTAGCAAATCTGGAAGCTTCTATTTTTGTGCTACCTGAGCAGATCTGATCAACAAAAAGTGTTAAATAATATTTTACTTCAAAAATGGACTAAATTCTGCCTTGGAGGCTCTCAGTGTAAATGCATCATCTTTAGTGTAACATAGGAAAAAAAGAAAAGAAAACAAGTCTATTAAATCCTACTCACATCTGATTTTTAGTATTATTAAAGAAGTAGATGTGTTCTGCTTCTCAGACTTCAGGGGCCATATTTCTTCATGGGCAATAAGGAGTTTGTCTTACAAACTCTGAGGTCATTCAATCATCTTGCTTTTATCTAACTAAGTCAAGAAGAAAATGAAAAAAGGAAAAGTGTGCCCATTCTAGTAACTTTGTTCATCTGAAGTTGATGAAGATTTCTCCTGATAAGCTGCAACACTCTTAGGGTGTTTCTTATCTTTTCATTCATTATTGCTGCTTCATGAGTAGAGCTAGAATAATTGACTAAGCAAAACAAAATTGCTTTGTTATTAGTCAAATCCTGAAGCCTTGCAAGAAAGTATGCAAAGATCCATTTTCAACAGTAATTTTCCTCAGGGAAAAGCTTTGCACACTAGTTTTAAAGACCAAGCATAATAGATGTCTTCTACTTCTCAAAATATTTCATAACTGGGTAGTAACTGGACTTTAACCTAGAAAACTGGGTTCTCTCATTATTGGTTTTTGCCAAGGATGAACCATTGTTCTGTCATTCACTTTTTTGCCTACAGCTTCATGGCAGAGGATGACCTGTCAGCAGAAAGATTACAATTTAAAACTGATTCCTTCTGTCTGACTGTCTGGTATGCTGCTTGAGACTAAACTAGTGTCTTTTTTGAGAGTGTCTGGTTTTGAGAGCTGTTATATACCTGTCATACCAGACAGACAGACATTCTGTCTTTGTTGTGAACCACAGTGATCTCTAACCAACAGAGATTACTGAGAAAATGTATGGCTGCTGGTTCCAAGTGACCTGTATACTAAACCCTGAGCCTTGTGCTCATCTTCCTGGTGAACTCTGACTCCAACTCTGCATTCCTCCCATGTTACTTAAAAATGACATTTGCCTGCCAGAAGGACAGCATGAGCAATAGCTGTAAAATGTTGCCTAAGGATGGAAATGCTACTGAGAGAGTTTCACAATTGGGTTAACTTTTCTCTTGCAAGGAAAATATTTTGCATGGCATGTGCTTGAAAACAAGCACTGTCTGTTACCACTGCCCTTGCTTTTTAATAATTCTTTTAAACTGTTTTTGTGAAACTTGGGTTCATGTGAGCTGTCCTTCTACTTTAGTTATTGAATGTCTCAATAATGTATATTGCTTCACAGGTTTTAATCCTTGGCTTGTTTTGAAAGGCATTAACATACACTTGTTTTATATTACGTAACACAGTATGGTGTAAAAGCAGGTGTGCCTGTGCATATGCAGCTACCCCATTTTCCAGTATTTTCTATGCCATTCCTTCTGTGGAATACTATGTTAAATGCTATTCTAGTAATGAAAGTGTAGGTTGTAAACGATAATCTCCTCAGCCACGTCATGCTTCAGATTCCATTAAATGATCCCCATCTTATCTTTTAAATTATCAGCACAGCAAATACTTAACTCTAAACTTCTGGATAATTCAGCTGTCATAAGCAATCATTTATAAACTAATTCTTCTCCAGTCTGTGGAGCAGTGAATCCATCTGGGTCCTGCTATTAAGCTCTATGCAGTAATCCAAATGATAGGACAGGAGACAACCTGAGCAGAACTTGATAAGTTAATGCACTTGCTAAGTGCATCTTTCCTCGCTGTATTGAAGGTGGTTTTTATTCCTTTATTGAATGATGAGTGGTCAGCAGAAACAAGTTGCCAGTTAATGAAATTTGCTTTTGACAAGGTAAGGGGTGCATGTCCCAAGAATTCATTTTGATTGTCGGTTAGATCAGCCAAGAATTTGCATCACCAAATGAGCAATAGTTGAACCCAGGTGTTGATGCGAGAGAGTGGGAAGAAGCTCACTAATGGCTTTCTGCAGTGCAGTCACAGAGTAGCTGTGTGCAAGGGCAGCCATCGGGCCTCGGAACTTGGCTGAGGAGAAGATCTGCAGCTTGGAATTCTTTCCTAGCAGAACCCTTTCCAGCAAGGTGCAGAATCTAGCTGTGAATGAAACCCAGCTGCCTGAAACTGTAAGGTGCACATTGTCTTAGGATTGTACTATCTGTTCCCTTGGATAGTATGGGCAAATCTGGCACTGGAAGTAGCTAATATTTTTCTTTCTCTGCTGTGGACCTCAAAATCTGAAGTCTGTTGAGTGGATGAAGTATTTTTGAGAGTCTAAGCAAGAGCATTGATTTGTTTCTAATAACTCATAACTGATAAGTAGCTTCCAGAAGATCTAACAGACTGAAGTGAAGCACTAAGAAAGCACCTAGTGATGTTAAAACTCATAATAAAATTTAAATTTGGAGAGATGGTCTCAGTGACTTTCAGTGGAGAAGTGTAGAACCTGAATTTGAGAGGATGTTATCGATGCTTTGGAAAACCCTTTAAACGCATAACCTTCAAACTTATAAATATGCTTTTCTATGCCTTAAATAGGCTCCTTCTGGCACCTCTTCATCTTATGAATGGCAGTTACAAGGATTATATCCCTGATAAGGCCATATAAAGGATGTTTTCCATGTCTTTAACATAAGTGAAATACAGACATACATTGGAGCCACAGATATCCATGGCTAGATCATTTTACTACATGCAAATATGAGAAATGCAACAGATTCTCCTGTCTGGCTGCCTTTGTCAGACCTCAGTATACCTTACAAATAGAACTGCATTAGTTCAGATACAGGTAATGTCTTTGTCCAATGCTTTACAGTGCATAACTTTAAATTAACATCATGAAATGCAGCACATTTAGAATGAAAGCAGCACGTTTGACACTTGCTCTGAGATAAAACAATTGCATAAAGGGCTTTTTAAATATTAATTTCATATTTTAAATTTATTAAAGTTTGTATTTCTTCCACTTTTATGACAAAAAGATATGTTTCCCAATGACATAGTGAAGTTCCCTTTTTGTGTCAGTAGTTTCTTGAAAATGATACTCTAGCTTCACTTTCTGTTCTCTTGCAATACGTATAAACTTTAGAGTATCTGGGTTTATTTTAAGCAGTTTTAGAGGCATATGGCTCTCCTGTCATAATGGATGTGAGATTTCCCAGATATTTTTTGCATAGTTCAGCCTGAACAACTCTAGAACTCGAACTTTTCCTTCAGGTGTACTCTTGGTGTGGATTTGGTTACACCTACTTAAACATTATTAGATATATGCAGGACAATATCTAGCCAATTAGTAAGATTATTCTTCTGAATAGAAAATGAAATGGTACCAAGATTGGGCAGGTTTCCCAAAGCAGCAAAATTGCATTGTGAAAAGTATGAGTATTTTAACACATTATATTCTGAAAATGTGCTATATTTTTGTAGGTTTTTGAAGAATGTTTCCACTTCCTAAATATTTTAGCATATGTTTTAAAAAAGTATTTTACTACTTGTTTTTTTTAAAAAAGAATAATTTGATCAAGTTTTTTGTTTGGGTCCAAGTTGAATTTGGTATGTTTTATGTAAGAAAAGAGCCCAGACCAAACAAACCAAACCAAAGGCCTGTAAGTCCTGTCCTATTTCTGAGCTGGGTAAGTATACAAAAAGTAGTATGTAACATATTCTAGTGTGAAAGGCTTGGGATTGAACATGCCCCTTTGGTGAAGACAGGAGAACCTATAAATGTGGACCCTCTAAATGGGTGATTTAAGATAATATTAGCCTTGTGAAGGCAGGGTCATAGAATATCGATTAAAGCTGAGGTAATTTGGGGATGGGGGAGGTGTTCATTAATAAAGGCCAAGCTGTACAGTTTTCATTACATTCGGGGAAGACACAGAACACTTATTTTCACAGAAAGGGAATCCCTCCCCACCAAACCCAGTGTGTCTTGCCCACGTTCCTCATCCTGCAGCTCCTAAAGTGACAGAACACTTTTTTTCTCTTTAACAAACTTTCCAGTCCCAGTACTGAGTCCATGGCACACCCTTACACTCCTGAAAAATCTGTAAACCTCCTTACTAAGTTGGTGGAATACTCACACATTTGGGAAAGTTTTTTCTGGTGTGAAGAACAGAAGCAGATGGGACAGGAGATGGCAACCGTATAAACTTCAGTATAACGTCACCTCAAGGAGACTGAATTTGTTTGCTTTTAGTATTCATGGGACTGACTGTTTTCTGAGTGATTTACTATACAGATACTATTTTGTTGTTGTTACAGAATATGGGGTAAAATTTCCTTTGTCAAAGCAGGTAGAATATGTCTAGTATTTGCTAGGCATCAATAAAGTGTGTCAGCCTGTCTGCTCCACAGAGTCAGTAGGAACTCAAGTGCCTGTTCTCCACCATGAACATTCCATTTTATATTGTAAAACTTGTAAAGTTTTCCCGACTTCACCAGTCCAGCATCAAGTCTGTTACAAAACAAAGTTTTGTTAGCCATTCTTTTATTAAAAGGATGAGTTTGTCCAGTCTTTGTCAAACTTCAAGAAAGTAGAATTGTATCTTTACTGACAAGGGGAAAAAAAAACAACAACAAAGAAAAGACACTAAATAAAACCCAACCCAGAAGACAGTTTAAATTATCTGTATTAGTACATGGGATGATAATATTTTGAAGGTACTGGATCCCTGCCTGTGAAAAGGTATCAGTTTGCCTTCAGCAGACTATTATGTTCACAACATATTTATGTGAACAAAAACCCAATAATAACAATATTTCAGTGATTATTGACTGTGTTTGGCTTAATACTGGGTTGCAGTCATGGCTAAGATGTCCTTTATATGTAATGGAATGATGAGCTAGTCTTTCTGTGGGCAGGCATGAGTTACTGCTTTATGGCTTTGGTGCATTTTTTTTCTTCAGCCGCTGGTTTTGGTGATGATGCTCCTGCTGTTCTATAACATTCTGGTAGCAGTTAAAAACCTCAGCCATGGAGGTTTAAACTCCACTGTAGTAAATGTTGTAAAAATTGCAGCTAGAAACCCTTTCTAAGTTTATATGATTCCTTAATCTCTGTGGAGCTTGCAAGAACTCTAATGAATGGTGCTTAGCTCTGCTCTGGGTAGCTGGCAAAGGTTCAGCAATATGGACTCGAGTATGGAGCAGTTTTAACTTTTCAAAAGGGAATCCAAACCCATCTATGGCCACCAGTGAACTTTTCATGGAGGTATTTCTACTGAAGGAATAATAGGTCATGCTACCAGTGGCATTAATAGAGCTTTAATAATTCGTTAAGAATCAATCTGTAAATGCATTTTTCAGCACAGAGGTGTCAGTAAGGTAAAGCAGTGGTTATAAAGAGCTGTTCAGTTCTTCATTTCATTGTTATGTGTATATGGCTATCATAGTACAATTTATAAGTTCTGCTTTTTTCACTTCTCCATTTCTAAAAGTCTTAGAAGTCAGTATTGCAAGGTGAAATATAAAGATAATAAGAAAATGTAAAATCTACCAAAAATCTAGGTGAAAATTACTGAGTAATTTAGAAAGGAATAAATACAAACATTTTTCTTGGATTACTCTGGGATGCTGAAAGAGCATCACTGAATTTTGTAGGAAGTGGAAGATGAGGAAGGATGCTGTGAATGTTTGGTGATTACAGCAGTAGCAATAAAGTATGAACCATTTGTGATGAGTAAAGTAATTTGTAGGCTACAAACATAAGCTTCCATGAAGAAGACAAGTAAAATAAAACCTTACAGAGCTAAAGAATGGAAAACTTGAAGAATTGGTCAGGTAAATAGTGACGTTTCTTCATCCTTTCTGTACTTGCTCGTTCTTTACAGATCAAGCAGTTGACTGTCCCAAGCCAGAGGTCATATCTGTATCTTTGTGTTTATAGGCTGTGATTTGCCTTCTTGCATATATTTGCAACCTTTTTCTTGGTAACGTTTACACTTAATGAAGTGTTCTGTGGCAATAAGTTCTAGGATCTAAATATTAGCGGTGTGGAAATGTAGTTCTCTTGTAGGTTTTAAAGCTGCTGCCTGATAATTGTATTTGAGGCTCCCTAATGGGGAAGAGGGAATAATCATTACCACATTCTCTATCCTCCTAGTAATTTTGTAGCTTTCTAATTTATTTTATGTTCTTACACCATAGGTCATCCTTTTTTCTTTTCTCTTGTACTTCTGGTACATCTTATTTTGGCAAAGTTACCAGAGTTGTGCCTGGACTTTATCATGTCTTTTGTTCCTTTTTCTTTTTCTTTTAAGTTTCTAATATTCTATTTGTCTTTTTGCCTTCCCCTGAGCATATGTTTGTGTTCTTACAGGTATGTAGACAACAACTGTCTTAAGTTGTAATAGCCAAATAAGATTGCATCATTTTGTGTGTGTATATTTAATTAGGTACAGAGGGTATATATACACATATACATACATACACAGATATATATATATATGCATAAAAATGTATATGTGCTATGTCGTGACCTGATTTGAAGCCGGATTGAAATTTGAGAGTAAATGTTTGGTCTCCTGCCACATTGTGTCTTCACCAGATGTGTCTCTTGGTTTCCACTGCACTGAAATATAAAAGAAGCAATGCATGTGGTCTGTGCCATGTGTTCAAAAAATTAATCTTCAGGGTTCCTTGATAGAGTGCAGGTTAAGTGCTTGAAGGATAGTTGTCACTGCAGAATTAATTTTGTTTGTTTTCCAGTGAACTTTTTGTTTGCCCCATCTAGAGCGATGTGACAGACAACTGCTCTCAACACACCACACTTGGTGTGTGTCTCGCAGGTCTTGTGGACATCAGGAATACTTAAATTCCTTTACCTACTTCTCGTCAGTGATGGGTACATCAGGGCCAGCACCCTCGGGCAGCAGGGTCTGAGATTGCTGGAGTGCCACTGATGGTGGCCAGGTCATGGCTAATCCACAGACACATGGTGTCTTAGTCACTGCTGCTGGCACGGTGCTCTCCCATCTCTAACTGCTTCCAGGCAGAAATGGGAGAAAACTGAGCCACTCTCTTCTTTCATGAGAAGACAGGCAAATACAGTCTGCTTTAAAACATGGCAAAACTTTCCTAAACTTATCCTCTGTAGAAACCCAAGGTAAATTTGAAAATTGTATTTCAAAATATTACCCATCATGACATGACTAATTTTAAGCTTTGCCTGGGAGTCAAACATAGTCACTTTTATAAATATACTGGCTGCACTTGACCACATTGCTGTCATACCTGTCAAAATATGCTACCTTTTTTCCTAATCCGGGCATGGTTGGAATGTGTTAGAATATTAAGAGTAGTCCAGGTGAATGTGCTCTGTTTTGATGTGTTTGGAGGGCAAATGCTGCCTGAGAGAAGGCAGCCAGCCAAAGGAAAGGAGAAAAGAGTGCAGTTGTGAAGCTGGAAGTCTCCCAAGAGCCATCCTCCCCACCAAACCCAGTGTGTCTTGCCCACGTTCCTCATCCTGCAGCTCCTAAGGTGACCGTCTCCGATCCCAAGTGCAGTCCTCATGGGCTGTAAAACATTAGGCATTTGTGCTTTGCCTGCTAGTTCCGTGACCTTGCTGTGTGATTTATGTCCTAACAAACTAGTTTATGTTTTCAGCCAGTGTGTACCCACCATAGGCTTTTTACTTGCCTCAATGCCAGCTCATAATAATACTATAGAGTGCCAAACTTCAGTCCACATCCGCACCAAATTCTTTAAAGTTCCCAAGAAGTTAAACTGGGGAGCTCTTACTGGGGAGTTCTTTATATATTTTTAGATATTTATTTATTTGTTTGTTTGATTGTTTATTTATCTGGTTGGTTGGTTATTTATTTGTTTGGTTTTAACCACAATGAGATTGTTTTATGGTCTGGGGAAATGGCAAGTGCATGTGGTTGCTCTTTTTTCTTTTGCATTTGTCCCTTTTTTTTGCACCATAGGCTGATTAGAATGTAGTGCGGCTGTTGTTTAAGTGAAGTGGCTACAAGTTTAATGCAAATGCAACACACTTCAGAGTGGTGTACACAGTCTTTTCAAACTTGTAGGATTTGTAGGATGTTTTGGTTTGTTTTCATTTGGAGTTTTTTGTGGGTGTTTGGGGAGTATTGTGGTGTTTGGGTTTTTTTTGTTTGTGTGTTGGGGGTGGAGAGGGGGGCGCGGTTCTGTTCCTTTTGTTGTTGTTTTCTTACAAGCCAAAGCACAGCTGATGATGAGGGTGTTCCAGACCAGAGAGGGAAAGAAGTCTCTGTGCTACTCAGGACCTAGGAGAGAACTGTTTCCCGTTCAGCCTGACATGGAGGCATAAATGAGACCGGAAAAATATCCTTCATCTTCTGAGTACCCTTCTGGCTTAAGCCGGTTTCCCCTGGTTGCTGATTTCCCTCCGTCTTCCAGAAGATTCTTGTTCCTGGGGGACGCAGGGAATGCCCGAGGCTCTGGCCGCTAGAGGATGCTCCTGGTCCGGCGTTGGAGAGCAGCGTGCCCGGGCCGGGCATCCTCCTCCCTCCCGGCGCGGCTCCCGGGAGAGGACATCCCCTGTCGGGCCTCACCCGCACAGCCTGCGGTGTGCAAACCTCGGCTGTGTGCTGCAGAGAGCCGGCGTGGTTCCTCTGTCCAAACGGGAAAGAAAATCCACCCAATTCACAGGCAAAACTGCAAAATGCTAATGACAATCTGCACTGTAATAACTGCACTGTAGGAATTTGAGTATTTTTCTTCTGGTGAAGTTCTTGGGCTTATTTAGGTGACACTATTAATGGTGTGTTTGCAGTGTGCCCCACAGTGTCAGTCCTGCTGTGGATGGTCCCACTCTGGATGTGATTTAGATGTTCAACTAGCTTTCATTTTTTGTCCAATCTTTTAAAGTGATCCAGATCTCAGTGCTTAAATGAGGCTTGAGAGTTATTTTTCAAAAAATATCATGGAAAAGACATTTTTAATTAAAAAGGAAGGACTATTTAGAATGTGTAGTTTGTCAAGAAAGGCACAGGCATGAAATTAATTCCATATTTTCCAGTAAGACACAACAAATATCCTCCCCTCAAAAAGCCCTAACCAATCAAAAAACTAATCAAATCAACATCGCCTTTAAGTAAAAAGCAAAGCATGAAGTTAAAAACGTTATATATGGAAATGTCTCTCTAGTCCTCTATTGCCCTTCCAAATGTCTGTTGTAGCATAAACAAGTTCTCTGGCACATAAAGCACTGGATATCGTATGGCAGCAGCATGAAAAAAAAAAATGTAGAAAGAGTATTTTTAAGGTACCAAGGTGAAGTAGTCAAAGGTTAAGAAAATGGCAGATTTGAGGTCATTTAAGATGGCTCATTTGTTCACGTGCACTAGAGCACAGTACTGTAATTATCTCCTGCCTCTTTCTCTCTCCCCATGTCCTCACCTCCTGTGGGATTTCTGCCCCATCCAGACCCCAAGTTAGACCTGCCCAGGGATCCCTAGGCTTGTGCAGTGGAAGAGACTGTTCATTTCTTGCAGTTGGATGGCGTGTAGCAGATAAATCAAACACTCCAGGAAAGGAAATATATAGGTGAGAAGCTAGATAAGACTGAAAAATAGGGCCATAGTCTTGTCCCTGCCACTGATGTTTAGCAAAGTCAGTAAATTTTTCATACCATGCATCTATTCCCCAGCTTCTGTGTGCTGACTGGGAGATCCTACACTCTGATTAATCAGAAGCTTGAACACCCACGTCTACTCCTGAAGTCACTAGAGAGTTGTTTTGAGTCTACAGAATAATGAGTAGTGCTCTCTGCTCCTGCAGCTCATGTGCCAGATGTCTCAGATTCGGTGTACCTGTGTCTCTCTCCCTGCACATCTTTTGTCATCTGTACGAGACAGATGCTGACTTTTTCCAGGCTGCAGTAAAAATAATACAGCTGAATCACTTGTATCCTCTGATGATGAGCACCAAACAACCGCCTGGGCAAAGTAAATAGATTTGTCTTCAGAACAGGTTTTGAGCCACATACAGGAAATAAAGAGCACTACAAAGGATTGCAATATGAGTAATGGAACAAAATAAAGTAGTGAACTGCTCTTGAAATGAGCATTATCTCTCTTATGCATTAAATGAAGCAACATTAATGCTGTGTGTTAAAGACTATCATAAACTATGTATTAATCAAGCCCAGATAAAAGCTGGGTTTGAGTTGTACATTAATTCTGCAATTTCCAAATACGTACATACTAAATTCTGTATCTGGACTGATATTGCTTAATGGCGTGTGTAGAGTAAAAAATAGAAAACAACCTGAGTACCCTCACTAACAGGAGGCTAGTGTTTTCTTGTAAGGAAGTTTGTGCAGCTCCAGGTAAGCTTCTAAAATATGGTTTAATTACAATTTTTTCATCTTCTATTGAGTTCCTTTAGTAAATGATATAAAAGTGAAATCCATTTCCTGCTACAGGGATGAAAGAACTTGGCTGTTTTTAGAGCAAAACTCAAGTAGGAATGGGTCTATTTTCTCAAGTTGAGGAACCTGTCACAATCCTTAATATGATGTTTCTAATGAAGAAGAATAGACTTCCTGTGTTCCTGTCCCTTATTTCTGCGTTCCACTGCCTGTAAACAAAACAAATGATAATTTTAAAGGGGGTTCCTGAGCTTCCATTACATCTGCTTATCTTTTGCTATAAAAATAAACTGGAATATACCTGAAATCCAAATAGGGATAAATAAAAATGTTAGGAGACCAAATAACCAAGATGCTGAATTTATCTTCTCAATTGATTTAGGAACCATACTCTAATTCACTGCTCAAACTGTGTTTACAAAGACATTTACCTCCTAATTCATTCCCATTTTTCAGGAGACCCTTCCAAGAGGTGTAAAAGAATGGTTGCTGTGGAATTTATTGAAGTATTGTTATTATTTAAAGTAATTTTTCAACAATTTGTAGGTTCATTCCTTGAACTTCAGCTTGGAATTAGAAAAAATGCTGGAGGCTTCTAAAATTTCACATCACAGAGAAAAAAAAAATAAGGAGACTGCAGAGCAGAATAGATTTCTTAAATCAGGTTAGGAAATTTCCATCAGTACCTAACACTTTGAAAGCTACTAAGGTCGAAGTTACTTTTATTACTTTTGTGTTTTTCTGCAGTGATAGCATTTTGTTACACTATTGAGTGAGTTACAGTGTGTTTCCCTGGCCTTTTATGTTTGGTTTGATTGCAGTGTCTTGTCTTGAGGTTGAAAATATCTTTAATAATGTCTTTTTTTAACATGTCCGTTTTTTATGAGTAAAAGTATTTGAACAACTTTTACTCTAATCAAGTGAAACTTTTGTGAAAGGATAGATAGAACTGAAATTTGGTCCTTTTCATGGTCTTGGAGCTGTGAAAGGTAGTGAGGCAGGAGGGGAGCATGGGATCAAACACAGATAGTCAGCACTGCCTTGTACTTCCCAGGGTAAGGCATTAGTGCTGGTGTTTTACAAATGTGTTGTTTGGGGAGCTCAGTCAAAGTGATTTCAAGAAGATTTCACCTCTGGCAGAGCTGAGTGACTGCTTGGGGGTGAAGACCTGGCTGGGTCACCACAGCATCAGCTCATCCTTGTGGCGTCTGCTGATAGGCACTGGTGACAGTGGGAGCCCTGTTTCCCCATTTTTTTTGTGGTTAATTCCAGGGAAAACTCGTTGGTCAGAATGGTTCTGTTGGTAATTTATGATGTCATGTGCAACCAAATATGCACTTTGGCCATTTTTTATGCGTTTGGCTAACGATGGGTCACACAGTTTCACTGGAAGGTTTTAAAGATTAAAGTCATCAGAAGAGGCAGCCCTGGTGACTGATATTCTCTGACCCCATGACCTACCAAAGGCCATAGTGCCACACTAAATAAAGCTGTCTCAAGCTTATCACTTCTGTTGGGCTCTAACACAGAGTTTAAAAAGATGATCAGGTTTGACTTAAAGACTTTCAGGATTTATCTAGCATGTCCTTAAACAGGCAGCTTTAATTAAAATGTATTCTTTGTGTTAAAAATATCATTCCTCTAATAGGAATTTGTCCAGTTTTCTCTTGCAACGAATTATTTTCTATAAGTAGCATTTTCTCACCGACATACCAGAAGGTACTCGTTGACTGGATTAAATTTATTTTTTAATATATACAGCTCTCTATTGTACATAGAATGTGATGTGGTAGGAAGACGTCCCTCTTTTTTATGATATAGTGAAGTCCTCCTTGTGAAGTAAAAATATCCAAGAAAAGTGGTGGGCTTCTCCCATCTGTGCAAGTAAAGACCAGTCCCAAAGGCTGTAATTCAGCATGACAGTTGCTGTGCCTTCTTTCTGTATAAAAGGCATTAGAACAGCACTTCTCAGCTCAGTCCTCAAGAAACAAGAATAATAGAATCCTTTTGATTTTCATTCTTTGTTGCCTGATATCTTAGCAAAGATAGATGTAAAATGCTGGGATAGCATCATGAGTCACCAGTAAAGTGGGTACATCAGGTGCCACAAAGAGCAGACTAAGCCCCACTTGTAAAGCTCAGGAATCCCAGCAATCATGTCATTCTGGAATGGACAGGATTACAACAAAGGGAATGTTCCAATTTTCATGTGTCCCTTTGAGTTGTCTTAAACCTGGCCCCAATGTGAGCAGGGAGCACCTCCTTGTTTTGTTTGGCTGTGAGGTGCTTTGAGTGTCAGGAGCAAGGGGAACACAACAGTCCCCAACTGCTTTCTCATACCCTTCTGCATGTAGCCCACACTCAGAAAGCTTTATTCTTTATTATATTTTTATTTACTAACTTAGCCAACTTAACTCTTAGATATCTGTTTTTACTGTACAGCTGTTCTCCAGTAGGAGCTGATTATATTGTGACTCTTCATATGACATACAATATATATTTAGCCCTGAAGATTGCACTGCTTGTCACTCTAGCTTTTTAATTTACTGTGTTTATTGCTGCTGGCACCTTTGAAACTCAGTGGAGCCCTGCAGGGGTGTCTCAATCTCCTGTTTCCTATCTCCTTTGAGCTATTGCATTACAATCATCTGTCAAAGATGAGCGGGAGTCAAGGAAATGGAGCACCTCAAGTGGCTGACACTGCTGAGCAGATATCCTTCTATTTTTGCTGAGTGTTTACATACCTCTGGAGTACGGATGTGGCTGAGCTGGATTAGATGCACAGAAAGTTTGTAACACCTTCTTCAACATAACAGCACTTCTGATTGTATATGAAAATGATACAATTTTAACAACTGCTATGACCTATTAGATACAATTGCTTTACAATTCCTTCCATGGGTGCAGTCACGATGTTGTCTTATGCCAGGCAGAACTATGTGTGCACTGTGGTTGTACTCATTTAATGTGGTTAAAAAAACCTATTGCAGCTCTTGAGGATTAGGTAAGGAATCAGTTTGAGAAGGAGGAGTCTGTTCGTACTGTTTGCATCATCCCATGTCCATTCCATAGCAGCATCAGGAATGAGAATATAAATAAAAGGACCCATCACAGGGTGCTGCTCCTAGTGGTAGCGATTGGCACTGGAGTCAGTTCTGTAGGATCTATGATAAGCATTTGGCAGAAGTTTAGCCAGTAAAAGTGATTGCAGCTTAAGGGAAATATACATTGAAATACCACAGAATACGCTTTAAAGTATTAACAGCACTTAAAGTTTAGCTACTGCAGGTATCTTATGGCCTACAATTCTACATACTTTTCAAGTAAGACTCTCCTTTTTGTCATCGTTTTGTCGAGGTAAGTTTGTTAAATTAGATTGAAAAAGACTTTATAACTATGTATTTTTTCTTATTCTAAAATAAACCACAAATTTCCTGCTCATGTCTTAAAAATTTTGAATTGGCCAAATATTTGTTGACTCCCTGGTTCTAAACCCAGTATTTTATTGGAATCCCCAGTTAAGTCAATTTCTTCCATGATTCATTTCACTTGGCAACAGAAATGTAAGCTCTGGCCTCTGGCCCTAATGAAATCCTTTAAATGCAGTCTACATAGCAAGAGGTGAAGGGGGCAAGGCACAGTTTAATTTCCCAATAACACTTTACGGCAGGCTTTGTAAATGTACTTGCTTCTGGAGTTTTCTAACACCCCTCCCTCTGAAACTGTAGTCAATTTGCAGCCGAGAAGTTGCTGTATTCAAATTGCTTACATGAGAGAGGTTGGAGGGCAGCATGACACAGGACCTTGCTGCTAAATTGCTAATCCAAATTGGGCCTTAGTCAATCTCGGACAGAGTTGTCAACATCCAGTGACCTATAAGAAATGAGTTGGGAGCTTCAGTCCGGCTCCCAGAGAGGTGTGCACATCACAGGAGCAATCAGCTGGCACTAATTGGCACCCTGTGTAGCAGCCTCAGTACAGAGACAAAGGTCTGCAGGGGAACTGAGACTGAAGTGCTCTCTCCACCTCAAAGATGGTCCCTCTGGGGCAGAGTTTAGGGCACGTTTGTAATGTCATATGTGGAATTTTGCTGTGCCTCTTGCAGTGCTAGACCAGAGCTGTGGCTTGGGAACTGCACTTCCCAGAGGGTTCGTAGGGCATTTTGAATGCCACAGGGCTTTTTAAACCCTGAAATCTTTTCAGCTTTCCTTCAGGTATAGACATGAAGAGAACATTCACTAAGCATTAACCTGATAGTCTGAGGTGACAACCAGTCCAGCTGAGGGATTTCACTGGAAAAGGGAAAGAGAGGGAGCGTGTATTCTTTCAAGACAAAACTTTCTCATCTCTGTGCCCAATGTGCATAAGTACTTTTGCTCTGCCAATTTTTTTTCACCTGTTGGCCTCAGAAAGGCTATAAATTAGTGCTACCTAAATATTAAAAATATATCTTTTTGTGAGTAGGACTGTGAAGTTCTATTCATTATAAAAGCACAATAACACATGGTCTTCCTACATGTGGAATTGTTCCCAGTCCATAATAATTTCAGAAAGTTTGTTATGGGTGTTATCTTCCCAGTAGCCTTGCATTTTAGAAGTTTATTTCTTGTTTTGTTGTTCTGTTTGCATAGTTTCAGTCATTCAGGCAAGGTGGAAATAATGTCATGAAGTCATCAGTCCATTCAACATGAGTAGGTTCAGTGAAGAAGCACTAAATTAAGAAATGTGTGATGTACCTACCTAGTATTTTAAGCCAGGGAGTCAAAGGTGATAAAATACATTGTCTGAATTGGAAGTTGAGCACATTTTCTCTTGACCATACAAATGAATAAGGAACAGCAATGACAAATGTTTGCTTGACTGTGGATGTCTGCTAAGAAGAAAAAAAATAGGTTTGTGTGATGGAGGTTAGTTTGTTTCATAAAACATTTGGTGTCTTCAGAGAGCAGTTTTTGTCTGTACTCATAGAGATGGCAGGAAGGCCTGCATAGAGCATGTAGACTTCCAGAAATCAGAGTATACTTTTTTCCTTTATAGCTTTGCATGACTGGAGTCACCAATGACCTGCTGCAATTTTTTTCCCGCTCTGTCAGATAACAAAATAAAGCAGGATTACAGCCGTATCTGAAATGATAGAGTTCTGAAAGTAACACCCTTTTCCAGTCATACAGCAGCCCCCTTTCACTACCTCCATGCTCTCTCACTGCGTAATGTGGTGCACATTCACGACAGACAAAGATTGGAACAGCACACAGAGTAAGGCAGTACTTGCATCCCTGAGTTTGGGATCATTGGCTGTTACAAAAGGTCAGGGAGTTCGGGCATAGACTCCACTCTCAATATTGCTACAACACAATGCAAAAAAATCACTCTGAAAAATGTTGTATGCTTGTGTTTTAATGGTCTGCACTGAAACACAGTGGTGCTCGAAGTGTATAAAGCATTGCCATTTGCAAATTCCCACCTGTTGTTTCTGTTTCCGGAAACACTATCCCTGGCTGCAGTCTGGACGTTGCCCCGGGTGGTGTCTGACTCTTAACCCAAATCAAATAGTAATTGTTCAGACACTGTCTGGCTCTCATGCAGTGGACAGAGAAGGCACAGCAGCCCTCTAGTTACCTCTTAGGAAGCCCAGGCAAGGATTTCCCTCAGGGAATCTTCAGCCTGTTGTGCTCATAGACCTTTGGTGTAAGGTTTCAGGTCACAATCCCCCTTGACTATCTTGCCTCCCCCCTCCCTGCTGCACTAGGGTCCAGCACAGTGATGAACAGACTACAGGATGTGAAAGACTGGGACATAAGAATGAAACTGTGACAAGGACAAGTTTAGGTTTTTCTTTTTGCTTTTGCTGCCAGTACCTTGTTAATGTAAACCTAGGAGTGCCCAGACTACAACACTGGAGCTGTAAACGGTTTGCCAGCAGCTGAGATGGTGTTGCCACTTTAACTCCTAATGCCCCTGTGGGGATGCAGTTATTGCAGGGTAGCTCAGATCCCTGGCTGCCAAAACAGAAACTCCAGCAGGTTCCTCTGAGGCTGCCAGCAGAACTGCTGCAGGTGCCAGCTTCACACTTCCCTCCTTCTCCCGCAGCATTCCTGCAAGTTCTGATCGTACCCTGCTCATGAGTTGCCCCTGGACTCCTCCATCCCATCAGTTCCTCAAGGCATGGGGCTGGATTCAGCCTGGCTTGCAGAATCAGGAACTCTCCTGCCAAGGTATTAAACCAAAACTGTGAAACACTGACGATTCCTTGACAACTGCTGGCTCAATCCCAGTAACCCTGCCCACCTCGTGATATTGCAAGAGGTGACACTCTCCATGCCTACAAAATCTGAGAGGTTTTAGTTAAGGCCCGAAGAAAAGACTTACAGTGTGGCAGAGTGCTTGAAGGTGTATGGACACAGCAACAAGCACTCCAGGCAGCATGGACTGCCCTGCTTGACTCAACCAAAGTGTATCTCTGCGTTCCAAGGATATGGTATGGGTTTTGTGCCTGAGACTCCCATTTATTTGATGCTGACTTGAACCTATTAATTTAGCCTTGTAGCTTGTTGCACTGTTGTTGTCTTTGGACTCGATGAAAATAGTGACTTTTATACTGTGGATCTGAGCAACAACCACTGTATTCTGTGAAAGAGGCAGAGAAGTAACTGCTCTTTAAAAAACTTAAATAGTTCAGTGTTATGAGAACCAAAGAACAATTAAGTTTTTTCATTTGATGGAGAATAGTTAGAGTGAGACCTAGTAATTCGGTTAGGAAATGATATGCACATTTTTTGAAAAATACTTTTTAATAGAACAGTGACAGGGAAAACTCAGGTGATGATGGACTGTCTGGAGGACGGAACGAGCTAATGAAACAGATTTCCAATACTTGTGATTATGAATTTTTACTCTCTTCTGGAACAGTTTACAATCTTATTTTTAAATGCTAGCTAGTTTAGTTGTTCTAGTTCACTTTCCTGGGTGACTAAGGAATATGGCTTTGAACTTTCAGATTTTTGTATGGACCCCATGCCATTTCTCAAAATGCATGTTAATTGTAGGGAGGAGCAAAAGAATCTACTAACATATGTACACTGCCAGAATAAATGATGTCCAGATTCCTGAGCTAATCTTTGCCTTTGATCATGTGTATCAGAAAATTTATTTGCTAAAGTAGCAATGAAAAGATTTCTGAGCATTCTGAAGTATGAGCTGCAAATAACCTAGACTTTTTGACTTTCATGATAAATCAGGAAATGTGGAGTATTTTACTCCCTTTTCAATCCTTAGTAGTCTCCATAGAAAGCTATATAATAAAGCAATTCAGAGAGTAGCAGTAGCCATTCCTTTTCTGGCATTATTGCCTTATATGTGAAATTGTGTGACATGTTGTGCCGGTGTGGGGATATGTGACTGTGTTGTTACCTCTGAAAGTAATGGCAGAAGGAGATGGCAGCTTTTTTCTTACGGTTTTTCCTCACTGACTTTGTGTTCTGTTTTTTTTCTTTTTCCTTGTTCTACCTAAAATTTCACAACGCACAGTATTTCTGTGCTCACAGAAAATAACATGAAAGCACAGTAATGACACATGGTTGTGTCTGTCTTGAGGTGCATCTCCAGCATGGAACTTGGTCTATTTTTTCTACATTCTCCACAAAAGAACCATCAAAAAGCACTGTTTTGTGCTTTGGTTAGTGCTGATTTTGCTTGGTTCCCCCACTTGCTTTGTTGTATGAAACCTTCCTGGTTTTTTCCTTGTCCGTTCACTTTATATTTTCATATGTGTTTATGGTTATGTATTTTAACTGCTTTATGGAGGATTTTTCAATACTGTAGAACATGCATTTCCATTCTTAACATGTGTGGAAGTTTTGGTGTAATTTTGCAGAAATCACTGAAACTTGATCTTTGAGTCTGTGTTAGATCCTTTCTGAGGAGGGTAAGGTTTTTAAATTTTATTTTTGGGTCATTGCAAGTTTGGTTTTTTTGGTGCTTTTTGCAAAACACCTTCTTGTTTACACTGACTAGCACTTTCTTGTTTCAGGATTTTCTGATGTATGCAGCCACACGTGAGAGCAAAACTGAAAGGCTTTTACTGGTTATTGCATAAAACCTATGTGATAATTAAGTCCATATTATGTACTCTAGATGGAGATTTTCAGATCAGAAACTGGGGTAGAGAAAGATTCTTTCACTGAAGATTAAGGAGCCCAGGGTGGAGCTCTGACTAAATCTTGAGCGCGCTTCTTACAAGTGTAGATCATCGTGGGCTCATCTACTGGGGTACAAAACACAGTTATGGGGGGAAAAGTCAAAGTTCTCAGTATCCTGGGGAGAAATTACTGTAACAGCTGCCATGGCTGTATTATGTCTTTTTGTTAGGATGTTCTGTCTCTGCCCTGTTGTGATCAATGGCATCCAGGAATGTGGTAAAGCCCTGAACTAAACTCACCAAACAGTCCCAGCCCTTTCTCCAGAGCACCTGCAGGCAGAGTGGACAGATGGGGAAGGTCCTTGCCTGCCCACATAACTTCCAAGCAGCCCCTGCACCTTCCCTTTTTGCTGCAGGGTTCCCGGGATGTCAGAGGGCTGCCGGGTGGAGGCAGAGTCACCTCAGGAAGGTGGGATCAGTTTCCACAGGTGCCACAAGGTGCACAAGAAGAGAAGGCAAGGACTTCCAGCTGGGGGTTGTAGCCTTGCTCTGGCCTTGAGGGGAAGAGGACAAGGGCACTCCTTGCTGCACATCTGAAGCCCAGCAATGGCTTCAGTCGTTTCTGCAGTTGTTGCAATTTGGGATGACATCTCCAAGCTGGAAAACAGATTTCCTTGTCACTGAGTGTGGATCACCTTCAGATTGCAAATCTGAGTTGATGTTGTCCCAGACTGCTGCCCATTGCCAAGCTGTATGGAGAAGGTGTGCTTTTGCATGCACTGGAACACCACAGTAATGAAAACCTTTAAAAAAATCAGTAGCAATTAAAATAATTTTTAACTTAATCAGCACTCTATTAGTAGAGAATGGTTTCTTATTCTGTACAAGTGTGCTTGATAGATATCAGGTGGATAAAATATCTCTGCTTGTGGTGTCTTTGTCCCCTTTTTAGTTTTTTCGTCTAGCTCATGATTTTATTTAATGGAAGAGACACTTCTCACATATTGGCTTGACAATTTACAAGCATTTGTTTGTGCTGAATTAAGCACATTTTTAAACTTTGTGTGTTGCTGCTGACAGTTTGGGGATTGATTTTTATCCCTAGAGAGATGCCTTTTTGTCTTTAAGGCAAATTGAAGTTGACTGCTGGAGCATTCCCTGGTAAGAGAGAGAATCTACTTTAGGGATATTTTTCTACTGAGAATTCATTTTTAACTCAGAAGCTTCAGCAAGGTCATGTTTTTCAGGACACATAAAAAAAAAACGTAAAAAAGTTCACAGACAAAGAAGTAGCATTAACTTCAGAAAAAATAAATCGGAACAAGTATTACCAAGCTTTTTCCACTGTAGTTCTCTGTCAGGGAGGTGTGCCTAGATATGTAGTAGGTAAAAATTCCAGACTTTTCTTCTGAAAGCAATGTTAAATGCTGGTGTGGGCAATGGCAGAAAAAGGTTTTACCCATCAGAGTGTTTCCATGTGGGTTATGAGATTAAGTTTTAAAACTTCTGTAACATTTTTTAAGACATTCAGATTTTTTCAGCAGATTTATTGCTTGTCCACATTGGCAACATGGGATGGGGTTTGCAGACATGAAAGGATTAATGTAATGAGATGTGTGTCAGGACACAGGATCTCCACCAGACAGGTGCTTTAGGAAGTCTTCATTCATGTCAAGTAGAGCTAAATGCTTCTTTTTAAACACTAGGGTCTGTGGCTGGACATGCTGGGCTAGAGTTACACCCTAAACTTTGTCCAAGCTGTATTCACCCACCCCCTAGTCAGTCTGGCACAGTTTTTGTACACAAACATTATATTGTTGCTATATTGACAGGAATGCTTGGAATTTATTTATGTATCTTTCCCTTCAAGGTCTTTTTTGGCACTAGATTTGTTTATAAGTCTATTTTTTACAAATATAAATACACCCAAAATAAGTAGTGCCTGTGTGTATATCTGCTCTGGTTCTGTGCTCCAAATGAATAGCACCTCTCACCTGAAAAACAAAGCTGAATCAAACCATCCTGGCCAGTGGGCAGGTCTAGTGAGGGCTTTTGTGGTTTTACCTGGCAGGTTACTGGTGAGGTGATGGACAGACCCCATTAAAATCTCATTTAATGCTTGTCTCTGGAATGACTGCACTCTCTTTAATCTTTGTCTTTGTATTCACTCATACTTCTAAGACCCAAGTGACTTAAAAAATAAATAAATAATCTTAGTTTTTCAATAAGGTTCCAAATGACAAATTCACACCCCCTTGTTTTCATTTTTAGGAAATCAAACCAGCTCAAGCAAGGTTTTTACCACAGTGGATCTAAACAAGTTGTAAGAACCAATTTCTTCAGGAAACTTTTATTCTGCTGGTTATAAAATCTTCTTAAAGGAGCTGCACACCTGTGTAGTCTCCCTTTAAACCTTCTTTGGGGTGTTCTCATTGGATTTTTCACACATTTGAGTCATAAATGTTTGAGTTGTCTCAGTATGTTTTTGAAAGCCTGGCTACCAGAATTTTGATTTGCCTCTTTATTTTTTTTTCCCCTTCTCAGATTCCTCCTGCAATATTTGTGACATTCTCTCTTAGTAGTGGCTGGACTAAGACATTTTGCAAAATCCCAGAAACAAAACTTATAATATTCTTCGCACTACAAAGAAAAAAGTGAAAACCTATACCTTCAAAACTGAACAAGTGCCATGCATATCGAGCAGAAAGCACTTGGCTGGTGTTTAGGATGGGGTAGGTGAGGGGTGAGAGGAAGCAGGGACTGACGTTTTTGGTTGCAGCTGGTGAGCAATATCCCAGAGCTACCCCCCTACAGCAAGGAACTCACATTTTCTGTCATGTTGTCACTTCCAGCATTTTGTTAATTAACTTCTAAAGTTTTTTTCTCTGATTCACCTTGGAATTCGGATCTTTTTTGAAATTAAGTTATCTTTAAATTAGAACATAGCATTTATTAATAGCAGGAAATTCCAAGTAATTATATTGTCCTACTTTCTCCCCCTGTTTTTTATTGGAGCTAGATGTTGATTTTTGTGAACTGCACCTTTTCTACCCTAATCAATCTTGTTTCTCTTTTGTCCTTTAGCCTGAAGACTTCTGGTGTTTAGAATTAACTTTTTTCTCAGTCCTTTTCCATTTTGTGCATGATTATGCACCTAATTAGAGGTAACTGTTTCCTTGTTCCTACAGCATCAGCCAAGCAAGCAGATCTCAGCTACAGCTGAGGGACATGAGGAACCTCCATTCCAAAAAAAGTGCAGCAAAAACTTTGGTAATTTAGTATTTCTCTCTGGCATGTTCATTGTTCTGTACCTATAACAAACATGCCTTAGATGTGTTTCACCTGCTACAATAGGCCATGGAAATCATGGAAATCTGGCTGTTCTTAGCCAAGGAATAGCAACATGAATGCTCTGATGCTGTCACAAAGGTTGTTGATCAGGATTCTTTTTAATCAAAGCTTTAACATTTCTTAGCGTTGTGTCAGGTTCTCTCTTGGATTTTATTTGTAATCAAGAATAAATGCATAGTTTTACTGATTTTACTGCAACTTTTTCAAACTTCAGAATTCCAGGAATGAATTCTTATCTGTTATCTGGGACTCAGAAAAGGTATTCAACTGGGTCTAATCATGGCAAAATGCAAATTGTCATTAATTAAGTTTGTAATTGTGTAGCAGGAATGAGAACAATTTACAGGAGCAGGGTAGGAGGAGAACTTTAAGTGGCAGTGCATGGCGAATGAGATGCACAGCTTCCATTATCACCAGGAGCTGCATGGCTAATCCAGCAGCCTCGGCACTAGGGAAAATGTACCCTGGGATGTCAGGTGTTAAGGGGAAGAATGGGCCTCTCACGTTCTTTGCACTTACAAGCCGGCTGTAACCTTTTGACTCTCTTTCTCTTCTTGAGTTTTGTTTCCTGAAAGGAAAAGGGGGTGGGGGAACGCAGGGGAAGAAGGCTTAAAGAGTGGAAGATCTGTTTCAAAGTACTGTAGTGTATTTGCGAGCTGTTTTTTTTTTTTTTTTTTTAATGGATTGAGTTTTATTTTATTTCTTAAAGAAGCAGTTGCTTTTAATGTCATGCTTAAGCATGACTTAAGATATCAATGTCTGCTGACTACCATTATCAACACTATAAACTTCACACATGTGATTCTGCCACAAGTGTTTTGCACATAGTTTGTTTATCTTTCTAACTAAAATGAATTTAATCTCATTTGAGAGTATAACAGAGGAGGAGAGCTAGTTCTGTGAATTTATGTTGCTTTTCCTATTGACCAGTGCAGAAAAACAACTCCCAAATAACAAGAAATCCCTTTTATTCTCAAAGGATCCCTTAATGTAGCATGATCATCTATTGATCACATTGAACTTGGGTATATTCCAGGTCTGAAGATCTGCATATGCAAAGAAAAACTTGTAAAATTCTTGCACATTTAATCTCCTTGCTAGCTCTGAGTTAGTAAGTGTGAAAATACCTTGGTGCAAGGAGCTGAGCATTTACTCAGTCTAAAAGAACATGCAACGAATAAGGTGAAAAAAAGGTGGCTAGTTAAGGTAGATATCTCCAAATTTCATTACTTCCGAGGAAAAGGAGCAGAATGTGGAAAAATATATGAAAACTTGTATTACCCTTTTTTGAAATAGTCTATTCTGGGCTGATCCTTTTTAGAATGTGAAAGTGGAAACACTAAATGTGGTGGTTACCTCCATTAATTAAAAGGGATCTTGCTCATAGCACAGCTCCCTGAGAATGCTAAAGGAGTTTTGTATGTTCCTGGTTGCCATCTTTGGTTTGAGGATCTTATTCCATTTCAAACTTTGTGTCTTTCTTTGTTAGAGATAATTTTGAAATGGCTCACATTGCGTTTGCATGGCTGAAATGTGGCAGCAATGGAGTGGAGCCAATGGAGGGGTAATTTCACAGCCAGCAATCAGGAAAAGGAAGAGTCCTTAGCCAGGGGACTCAACAGTGCCAGGAGGAGCCATTATTCTATTACTATTTCTAGTGTGGAAGCATTGTTTTAAGTTACATTAAAAACATCCTTTACATTTCTTTGTTATTTGTGTTGTAAATTTTCCATATCAACTTTTCCAAAAGAAAGGTGTGAATGTATATTGAAGTGGGCTGCTTGGGATGAATCTTGCTTTAGAAACTGTGGGTTAAAGGCAAACCTGAAGTCAATGGCAATTCCTCTGATTTAGCCTGGAAGTTCACAGAGACTGGCCAAAGATGGAGTGAGTTCTCCTTTTCTTAACACTTTCTGGGAGTGATGCTCTGGGCAGCCTGTCTCCTCACAGGCACTGTCCTCCCATTTTTTTTCTACTATTAGGGAGTCCAACCTTTTGTGTTTTAAGGGTCCAACCCAGTAAGAACCTTACACTTAGAGGGCTAAAGGGGGAAGAATGAAGAGTATAATGTTATTCATGTGTATGGACTTGTTTTTATCTCCTGGAGATTGCACAGATACTGAAGGCTATGATGGATTTGAATGAGGTTTCAGAAGATTAGATGTAGATAGTTTCCTTGTTTTCAGTTACTCAGAAGTCCAGTGTCAGTAAATATTTTATAGTCAATGCCGCTTTAATTCCACCATGCAGAGCATGTGTTGAGAACCAGTATTGAAGGGATTTGCATACTGAAGATTATTATCATCATCCGTTTTTTATTGATAGACTTTGAGGACGTGAAGGCTTTACAGCTGCAACACAAGTGCTATTTGACATAAATGCAGAAGTTGAAGCAATGTCTCCCAAATCATTTGGGTCATTTGAGAGACAAATGGGAACAGAACCCAAATATCCTAAATTCCAGTCCAGAGTCTTAATCCTGAACCCAATTTTTTCTTTCAAAATTAAAGTTTCCATGATTATTATTTCTAATGCCAGGGCTTTCCAAGGATTTAAATGTGACCTAATTTATTAAATGCTGTCTTACGTGCAAGACAGAAGCAAAATCCTTACCCCAGGGCACTCACTCAGTGGCCCTGATTTCGCAATCTGATCTCTTGAATGAATGTCTGGGCTAACACAAGCCCTGCTGCCTGTTCTGAGAGTTTGGCTGGGATTTTAGTAGGGAAGGGACATGGAGGTTGCAGAATGTCTACAACACCCTCACTCAACTTCACTGCATTACCACTTTTGTGTAGCTGTTGCTCAGTTACCTTCAGTAGATGGTGAAGTTTGGGATGAGCTGTTTTTTCTTCTGTGTACAAACCTTGATCTGTGGCAGTGCTTAAAGATGCTTTGCGATGCACCTTGAGATTAAAGTGCATCGCCCCTGCAGTGCATTGATCTCGCCTGGCCCAGAAAGGGGTTGTCATAGATCTGCTTTTTAAATCAGGACTCCCTCATGGGTTTTTCCAAGGCATCATCTCCATGTCATTGGGTTGGCAGGATATGAAGCTGAGGGTCTTTTTGAAGTTTTCCTTCACACCAAGGGGTGTATACTTGTTGTGTGGGAATCATGGCAAGTTATACCCTCTCCTCCCTGTGTGTTCAGGGCAGGATATCTTAATGCAGTGTTCAAATATTCTGGACCTTTTCTAAAAGTAAATTGTTTGATTTGTTATGTTGGGGGATTAAAATGAAGAATGGAATCTGAATGCTGAGAACTAGTTTCTTGCAGAGGACTGAAAAACCAGGGATGAACTTGATTAATTAATTAAATAGTCCTATAAACGTCTATACCATTACAGCTACACACAATAGCCTTATTTTAAGAAACGTGATCATGTGCTTCGTCAAATATCACTCAGGCCAGTATTATTTGGTTTTTGCATAATCATAAAACAAATACTGCTTTAAAGTCTGCTTACACATCTCACATTTCATTCTTTTTTCTTTTTTTTAAAGTATTAAAAAAAATTAGTTTCCTCTGCCAAATGATTTGTTATTGGAAAAGCAAAGCAACCTTTCTTTACGCAAAACTCTTCTTCCTTCAAAACTGTGGTACATGGAAAGTATTTTCCAGCTTTCAGAGTTTATTTGATTTTGAACACTTTTGGTTATGTAAGTTTTAATAAGTAGCTTTGGTGTACCCCTAAAGGCACACCCCACACACTTATGTTGTGTGACCTAGGGTCACAAGTAATGGCTGCAAGCTAATTGATTGAGAAAGGCTTGTCTGACTGGGCCCCTTTGAGTCCTCCCTTTACATTCCTAAATTTCTGTAAAGGAGGCACTGGCAGCTTCGCCTGGTGAGAGGAGGGGTTGGGGGAAAGGGAGGAAGTTTCTCAGTTTCTGATTATGCGCAGAGTTTCCTTGTACTGAGCTTATGTTCTCCACCCACTACTTAGTAAGAACTCCTTAACAACTTAAAGCTTTATCCCTGTGAGTACCAGAAAAGTGATCTGAGTATTTATTGAGCAGGGAGAACAAACTGCTTGCTCCAGGCAGGGAGAAAGCTTATGGAAATGATATTAGACCTTCAGCAAAGTGCACAGCTGCATCATACAGAAGCTGAGACTCAAACTGACAGGCAAATAAGCCAGATCACGGAAGGGGCCTCTGTGTGGCAGCTCTGAGCTACCAAGTGTTGGACAACTAGGCAAAAAGTGCAATGGAACAGGGCAGAAAATAGCACACTAACTTCAGGCAACTGTTGCTTATTCATGGTGAGTCCAGATTTGAAATGTTGTTTGAAATGTAGCTATTTTTGTTGTCTCTAAAAACCCTTCCGTTTTACCACAGCGATCCTTCTGCAGAGCTCATTGTGTTCCAGATTATTTGTCCGGATGTGCACTTCAGTTCTGAACGATACAGAAATGCACAGGGATAGCCCTTTCCTTGCTGCTTGCTCTCTTGTGCTTTTCTTGCTTCAGGAGACAGGTCCTGTTTCTAAAAGCACACTGCATGGCTTCTGGTTTGGGAAGAAATAGTTTTGCAGCCAGCACTTGGTGTGCAGCTGCATGGAGGTGAATAAGAGAGCACAATTTCTGTGCAGTTTTCTGCAGTTTGAGCTTTGTGGCACCTCTCCATTGCTCCTTATTTCGCTGCCTTATCTTGAGAATGTATGGCACGGTCACTATGAAAAGAGCTTTGTGTTTGAATTCCTGGTGAGTCGAAGGGTCAGGGCCTATGAGTTATCTGCCTGCCAGCAAGACTCATTGCTGTGTCCCTTTATTTTTCAAGCTGAAATAGAAAAAACATGTGTCCTCATCCCTTTTTTATAAATGTATTTTGAATTCAGGTTTTACATGCTGTTCGTGTGTGCTTTGTTCTTTTGACAAACTCGGGGTTTGGGAGGAAGCCAGTTTTATTCTATCCATATTTATTTTATTTATTCAAGCTTTCCTGCAGCTTTTCTGAATTCCTTTGTTGTGATGCACATAATTTTTTCTTAAAACAATATTCTGAGATTCTGATTTCTGCTGAGAGAAAAAGGATTTATACTCTGATACTTATTTCCCAAAATACCAGAGAGCTATCTAAATGTTAGGTAAGTTGCAAAATTATACAGAAGATAAGGCTTTTATAACATTTGACTCGCTTACAGAGGGAAACACAATACTTGTGGATAAGTTCTTGAACAGATTGTGTTAGATACACTCGTCATCTAGTGTAATGGTAATAAATATGATCTGAGCTATAATGTTATTTCAGTTACTGAGTTTGAAAAAGCTGCTTCATTAGCACAACAACAGAATTAAACATTGCACGTTGACAGTAATGTTAGAAATATGTTTGTGAAAACTGCTGAGTGGATTAAATTTAGAGTAATAAATCATCAAGGCATGTCAAAGTTACTCTGTATGTGAGGTTTTAAGATGTCTGTAATTTAGAGGAGAAGTGAGTTTGTTTTTCCTCCAGCAGAAGTGTGATTCTGTACAAAATTATTTTCATCATATAATTCAGGTGCACAAACAATCTTAAAATTATGTAGCAGTTATTTGGAGCTAAATGGAAAATGCCCATTTGATAGAATAATTCTAATGTGCAATGTAAGAAGTTGGTCAGATGAACTCTGCACAGAGGGTATGTTACTACTTGTTTCTTGATCTGTCTTTCTGTTTTTATGCTCACCTAACAATTAGCAGAATGCTTGCTTAAAAAAATGAGTTTCAGATCTGAGTTGATCTGACGTTACAGTCCCTTTCAGGTGCAGAAGTTCATGTTGTTCACCTATTGTGTCCTTTCTTATTTGCCAGTTGGAGATCTTGAGTTTACCCATCAATTTTGAAAATGGTTTTAAATGGAAAGGGGGGATTGTTCCAGAGAAATGCTAAGCAATACAGATTTGAATGCAATGCTGCAATTTAAGGTGATGTAAATGGACCTCATACTTTGTGTTTTCCTATTGTGAATTGAATTTCTGTATATTTTGGCTTGGGCTAAACATTACTTTCCACAAGAAAATCTTTGACTGTGTTCTTAGTTCACTTAAGGGTGTTCTTTTCTTTTAGGAGTTTCAGGCTTGCTCTGAGGGAAAGAAATCCGTTCTCTTCAGTAACATAAACGTACAGTTTCCTCCTTGGCCGTGCTCTGAGGGAGGAATACCTGCTGAAGGGCTCTTTACACCTTTAAAAACTGAAAGTAAAAGAACCTTTGAGGAGGTGGTCTCCTCCCAGCTGGGGGCTTACCCAGCTCCTGGTGGTCAGGAGGCCCTTGGGGAGCAGGGAGAGGTGGGTGCTCACAGGGGCTGCCTCCTCCACAGGCACACGAGCAGCAGATCAATCCTTTCTCTGCTCCGGGGTTTCCACTGGCAAAATAATGCACCACTGGTGTTGTGACACCAGGCTAGAGGATTATGAAACATTTCGTCATGCTCTGATGATCAGCCTGATGAAGGGGAAAAGGTTTAATGAGGAAGAGAAGAATTTACTGAGGATTTTATGCCTGTATCTATTATTAAAAGCAAAATATCTGCTCACAGGAGTTGTGTTCTGTAATTCAAGGAAACCTGGCAATAATGATGATTAAATGTGGTGTTCTTACTGACTGTCTGAGGAGTGGCACAACTTAATGTGACTGGCAGGAAGCTTAAACATCAATAGTATATCTCCAAAGACTACTACTCTCTCTTAGAGAAAGTCAAAGAATCATGAGGTCAGACTTAAATAATTATACCATCATTTTAGTTCTCTCTGACACCAATTGAAGAAAAAAACCCTAGTTTGGAAAAGCTTAAATTGTTTGAAACGTTTGTGTTTAACATCTTTAATGTTTTTCAAGGAGTAACTAGATTTGTTTTGTGAATTACATAGAAAGCGATTTTGGAGGCTCACTTTTAGGTTTGTTCTGTTGCTCTGTATGGAAGAAGGAAACCCTTTATTTACTAGATCTGTTCCTTTTATTGACATCTGTATATTAACAGAAACAGGTCTGCATGACACCTATAGATATCTCTAGAGTCACACGAGAAATCATGGAAATTCAAGACTAATAGTTGTTTTTCTTTCAAAGAGAGGAACTAGTTTGTGCTGTCATGACAAGGTGATGTCTATAACAATAGATGAAGGAAAATTGACAGGTAAAAGAGAATTGTAGCATTCATGGAGTCAGTGAATCACAGTGTTTTTAAGATGAATTTAAAAGAGGAAAAACAAACTCTAAGCCATATCCTAGTAATTTTGAAAGAATTTTTTTTAAAGAATTTTAAAAAAACAAAGACAAAAATTTCTTTCCTCTTCTCAGCTACAACTCATTATCACATGGAATGTGATCTCTGGAATACCTAAATTAACTTCCAGTTCACTTTTACTTTCCAACAACTTATTCAAACCATCAGCAGAAGACTGTCCCAGATGGTGATGATGAAGGTGGAAGAAGAACAGATAAAAGGAGAAACATTTGGCCTATGAAGTGGTTTAAGGGACTGTAATATGTGGGTAAAAGCAAATGATCACAGAGAAGAAGCAGAACTGAGGGTAGGAGCAATAATAAGAGAGGTGGAACTTAAAAAGCAAACCAGAGGAGATCTAAAAGTAGAATGAGCATGGCATGAGAGAGGAAACCCACCCTGTCTAAAATGATTTGTCAGTCACTGAGATGAGCCTTGGGAATTGTGCTATCTTTCTCTGGATTTGTTCAGAAGCATTTCCACTGCTGGCAGCCAGTTTTATACCTGAAGATATAAATTCACCCGAGAAAGTAGGCTGTTCCTGCCAAAATTATGATCACAGCATTTCAGAGAGGGGGATGTGAGATTGAGCCTCTCTTTTCCACCTAACATCCTCTTATATTTCTTTAGCCTCTTACATACTTTTCTCTGTCTAGCAGTGAAGGTAGAGGCAAGGATGGATGGTTACATCTGCTGGGACTGTTTTTTGAGCAGAGGTTAAGTTTCTTTTTTCAACTGCAACAAGATCCCTGTAACTTTTTAAAAAATTCTTGTCCTTTGGAAGGACTTTTGGCAATTCTGATTCTTGGGTCTGGGTGAGATGGGTGAGAAATATCAGTGGACTTTCCTCTGCCTCTCCTCTGACCAAGCGATCCACTTTAAATTCTTTTCACCACCCATGGCTTTATTCAGGACTTTGTCAAAGGTCCTACTGACTTTGGTAGGGATTGGTGAGGCCAGTGGGGGAGTTCAAAACTGTGTTCACGATGATTTTCAGTGTATGAATGTGGCACCATAAGGGTTTAAGGTTCCTCAGTATTCTGCTGAAAACAACACCAGACTCCACAACCACGGAAGTACATACAGTGCTGTCTCCAGTTTCTGAAATACCTGCCTCTCTGTTATAGAAATGTTTGATGATTCAGGCAATAACTAGATGAACTTTCCAATTCTGATATTACCTTTAAAACCCAAAGATTATATCAGTATTAATTATGTAATCTCAGTTTATTTAGCAATATGATAGAGGTAGGTAACAAATACAGCTCCAAGTACTGCAAAAAGCACCCTTTTCTCCCTCTTTTGAGTCGTTTTGAGTGACAGTATTCCTATTGTATCATCAACTGTCCACATCTCCTCTTAACCCAAAAAGATGTTCCATGGACCATAAATTTCCTGTGAAAGACCTGCAATTGGTCCGGTTTTGAACAGTGCACATTTAATGGTGTTAAATGATAAAGGAAAAGATAAATTAAAGAGAAGGCCCTACACTGAAATACACATCCCATTATTGTTGGGAATTTTTGTTATTTCTAAAATGCAGCACCAGCTGAAGACATCCTCCTAAGAACAGTCCTTTGTGGCAGAGCTGGTTGGAGATATCCCAGTGCTCTCTCACTGCTTCTTCTCCCACTTCTCTGCCAACCAGAACTGTGTCGGTGGTTATGGCCAGGCTGGTGGAAGTACCTTCAAATTGCCTTTCCTGAGGCGACCTGATATTTCAGTCCGTCTGGACTGAGGATAAATATCCTCTGAAAATACTGCCTGTGGTTTTGGTCTGTGTTTTATAAGTTGTTCGTGATTGTGGCCTGGTTGTCACTGAGCATCTGTTATTTCAGCCTGTGTATAGTAATTTCCTGAAATAAAAAATCTGTGCCCTTGGTAGGGGAGAGTAAGTTATAACATGTAAACAATGAAAATGGAGGAGAAAGTGATTGGCACAGAACTTTATTCAAAAAAGCATGCAAAATGTAACACAGCAGCATGACAGAATCAGCCTGTTTGGAAACACCTTTGAATTGTGTGAAAATCAGAATGCACTTTCCATGAGCTCCATAAAGCTTCTTTCAAGCTCTGGCTGAAAATTCAGAAGGAAGGTTTTTTCCCAGAAGTATCCAGTGTAGGCCCAACTATCCTTCCAGTGACATCAAGAAGAATTACATCAGTATTAGGCAAAAACTATAAAAATTGATAGTTCATGCTATAGAGAAAGTAGTATTCCTCAAATTCTTTCCTTTGTGGTTCGTTTTTCCTCTTCATTTATAATCTACTGCCAGTGTCTGGAAGAAAACCAAGAAATTTGGCAGGATCTGGTAACTTAATCATGTTTTAAGTTATATCAAACCATTTGCTTTCTATCACTTTGCTCTTCTTTTAACTGTATTTTTTGGCCTGAAATTTTCCATTGTGTAGTCCCAAACCACAGGTGATTCTTTTGTTTGTTTGTTTTCTTTTTTTTTTTCCTTGTTAAAGGAAGTATGTTGAAATTATTTTAAGCAGCAGAAGTAGGAATGCATTATATTTTTCCTTTTAAAAATGAAGTAAACAAAACCAACTCAACAAAAGTCTTTGAAAAAACAGCCTTTGGAACAATGTGATCAACAGGTGGTTTGTGGACTATTTTTAAAGGGCTTGACATAAAAAGAGATCTAAATTGTTATATATTGGAGATGGTAAATTTTAGCAATTTTTTATATGTGTTTTGGCAATAGATGTGAAGGTAGACTGATTTTTTTATTTGCTGCAAGGATCTTAAGACAAGCTGGGCATTGCATATGGATGGCACTGAGTGTCCTGTCCGTAGAGACCACGATGCTGCAAGAACTTGGCCTGAGCATGTGTCCAGGGTTGACTTAGCTGGATGCCAGGAAGTAAAAACACAGGAAGCAAGATTGCCATCTTGGAGCATCTCACATGGACAAGGAATGAGCGCTCTCTCCATCTTCTTTTTCATGAAGCCTTCCTAGATTGTAGTTTCAGCAGCACCAGGCTGTGTTAATTAAAAATGCACTGATGTATTGTTTTTTTTTTCTTTTCCCTCTTTATCTCCTGCACTATATGCATAATTGCAATAACTCAACAACTTCTGCATCTCTCCTGACATTACCACCAGGTGACTCTAACAGTGCTGTGAACTGATGGGTACAGTTTGAAAGAGGGGAAGTTTAGGTTAGATTAAAAAAAGAAATTCTTTACTATGAGGGTGGTGAGAAGCTGCAACAGATTGCTCCGGGAGGTTGCCAGCCCTGGTGGATGTCCCAACCCTGAAAGTGTTCAAGGTCAGGTTGGATAAGGCTTTGAGCAACCTGGTCTGGTGGGAGGTCACCCTGCACATGGCAGGGGGTTGGGACTAGAGGATCTTTCCAGTCCCTTCATGATTCTGTGATTCTATGACTCCCTGGTGGACATAGCTCAGCTAATTGGCCTTGTGTACTCTCTGGCAGGACAGGCAGTAGCCACCTCCCAATTCTTAACTCAAAGCTAGCACTGTTCTAAGTTTCTTTCTTTTTTTCCTCCACTTGTATTCAAAAACCTATAGGGGTTTTTTCTTCTTTTTTTTTTTTTTTTTTTTTTTTTTTTTAAATCAGGCCATATACTGGTAGATTATGGGATTATGGAGTATATACACATTTTATCTTTGCATACCAGCCGGTCATAGCAAATACAGCTTTTGAATTGCTTTTTGAATAGAAATATAGAAAATTCTACAGAAAAGCTCTGCAGCAATATTTATTTATACTTAATATTTCTGTATTAGGGAACAGCAATGTTTGTGACACACAGAATCTTGACTTCATTCCGTCTCTTCCATTTTTTATATCATTGGGAATTCAGTCTTGTTGGATTTTTCTTGGAGGCTTTATTTCCTGTATTGAGTCCACCCTCTTCTGTGTTAAATTGGGCCAAAATTGCTCCTTTCCAAAGCATGTCTTTTAGAAAAAAACTCAAAACACATGATGAGCAAAATCAATACATGACAGTGTTCAGTCATTGGGGATGGACTCGGAAAGGGAAAATATTACAGCAGGTTTTTTGACCTGGCCAAAACCAAAACATCAGAAACTTTGGATGAAAATTTGACTCCTTTACCCACATTGAGCTACAGGTGCATAGTTGCACATCCAACTGATTTTCAGGTGGAGGAATTTGTTCTTAAGACAGTCCAGTCTTAAGACTTAACTTATGGAAAGAACTTCCAACTTCAGACATTGGCATGGTTGAACACCTTAATTTCAGTTTAAATATTTGAAAAGGTAACCATTTTATGGGGATTTAGTTACAGAAACATAGTACACAGTGGCATTGCATCCATCTCTGTCATTCTGGGTTTATTCAGAGTTTACCACAGCATTAAGAAGTTCTGAAAGCTTCAATCTACCTCTGGATATAGAAATCTCACAGTGTTATCTAACTTCTTTGTACCTTTGGGCAAATCACTTAAAACATGTAATTTCTTACTGCTAAAATATTTTTAGTATTTCTATTTATTTTATAAATGAGAGTGTTTCTTTTTAGCTATAAGTACATTAACTTGACAGTATCCATCTGGAAGGGTTTTTTGTTTGTTTTTAACTTTGCAGGTCTATTTACCTGTGCTCTGTGAGCAGTGATTTACATCTGGTTGGATTCATTTGTAGGTGATCATTGGAATAGCTAAAGTCAGGAAGTGAGAGTCCTGTAGTGAGTTTAAAGTGTTAGTTAAGGTGCACACCACACTTAAAAGTAAGATGCTGTATTCCTGCTGTATTGGAAGCAGGGTCACTCGTCTCAGTTCTTAAAACAGATTTAAGAGCGTAATCTTAGAATCTTTTTAAAAAAAACTCCAAACAACCCAACTGGATTTCCCAGAGCTGTCACATTATCAACAGTATTATTCTTAAATCTTTGTTGTTACTCTCATTTTCTAAGTGAGACTTCTACTAAGGTTTGTATGTTCTCCTTTTTTCTTTCCCTCTGTCATGTGTTTTGAACCCTTTTGTGTCTCTCAGTTAAATCTGAAAGGCAAAATTCTCAATGAATATCATGTTTTATGAAAATCTGTGAGTGTATGGAGGAAAAAACCCACGACTGGTGCCAATTTTGAGGAAGAGGCAGGCAGAACATAGCTGTTATACATTCTGTTTGGCAGTGGCTCAGTGGCCAAACAAAATGTGTGCAGACCCAGACTCATCACAGAACAGTTTCTCCTGCCAGGTGATAGTGTAATAAGCAATGTGGAGAGATATGGCCATTTGCAGTGAGAAGAAAAAATGTGGAGTTACAGAGCAAAGAGCAGAAATCTGTAGGAAAACAGGTTTCATCCAATCTGTTGCTTACGGGACACCTTGGGTTTGCTATTGCAAAAGAATAAAGGACCAAATGCCAGAAGATCTCAAAAGGATGTAAATTGCTTGCTATAGGCAAACAAGAACATCTTGTTTGCCTTTTTTTTCCTATTTACTGAGCATTTTATAGTGCATGGAAAAATCACATACTATTTCAGTCATCACAAACTGCACTGAACACACGAGATTCCTACTAATCTTTCATATGAGATGGCCAACTGCAGTTAAATTCTGTATAAATAGTAAAATAGGGATGCTGAGGTATGACATATAGTAATAAACCTTAAAGTGGAGGAAACCTATTTTTTGCAAGTGTGAATTTAGACATAGCTTGGTTCTTTACTTGGCTCTGTTGAAGTCAGCATAGATGTGCTTAGATGAGGATAAAAACCTGATTTTAAAGCAGTTCAGTATTTTCTATTTGTTTACATTTAAAATACCTACATATCCCATCTTACCTTGGGCAAATTGCAAATTGCTTCTGTAAACTTGGGATTAGTCTTTTCTAAAGATGAGAATGTTAATACTGAAAATATTAATGCTTGCCTATTATTGTTACTTAAATAATATTTTTAAAGAGCATTTTAATTCTCAGCCAAACAAGGTTCATCAATGGAAATTAACCACTACTGCCTTTTATGATGTTATTGATTATATAGATTTGGTTTTCTAAAATGCTCGTGTAAGATAATTTTCCTTCTCCTAATGTCATTCAAGACAAGGGAAAACACTAACTCATTTTCATTACTATGCTTTTTGTTTTACAAGCAGAATGAGCATCAATGCCAGATAATGATCATCAGCAATCACTAGTTTATTTACTAGAGAAAAATAGGAACATTTCACATTTGAGGATCAGTTGTCTTTTATGGACTGTTTTAGAAAGCTACTACTTCTAAATATTCATTTTTCAAGAAACGGGAATGTTACCAGTAGCAACAGGAAATCTTAATAATTCGGGTCACTATGGCCAGAAGTCCATTCAGCAACAGCTTTTGGATGGAATTTGCAGCTGAATTTAAAAGGTTGGTAGCAATTAGGATGAACCCCGTGCTTTGAAATGCTGGATAACAGACGGATTTAGCCACAGCAGCCATTCTCCAATATCTGCCATGCATACAAGTTCAGTGCTCAGCACACAAGTCTTTTCCCCTCTTCAGGGCTTTCAGAGTTTGAGGGACTTCCTTGGAGCATCTTCCATTCTTGCACCTGGCAAAGCAGAGCATAAAGGCCTCTGTGGCATCTGAAGGTCTTTCTGTTGCTCCTTTTTGGGTATTTCTGAACATCCTTTTGGTGGATAAACCCTGGCAATTCTCTGAAGGAAAACATTCTGAGTACATGCAATAGCCAATTACTGCTTTCAAGCAAGGAGCTCTTTTCCCTTTTGGGGCTCTCCCATTCCATGTCTGCTCCTTAACCAGGGGCCAGACCAGTAGTGTGCTTTTCCTTTTAGCAGCATGTTGTGATGTTAGAACTTCCTGCAAAATCATGTGTTTCATATGTTTTTTATATTTTAATCACGTTTTTTAAAGTGCTTCCAGATGTAAGCGCATATTTGGTTACAGCTTACTGCACGTGCTTACGCACCAATAAACTGGAAAGGCCTGCATCCAACAGCCTTGAAATCCATGTGTGACTTTGTGTGTGACTTCCAAAAGCTCGGGTTGGGATGTTGGAAGTCAGGGGATTCAGGCTGCAGGTTTTCTCAGAGGTGTTCAGCAGCAGTTAGTGCAATACTTACAGTAGCTTGGTCATGTGAAAAGTCCTATTGCAAGAGAAAATGCTTCTCTTTCTCCTTCTCCTTCCTCCTCCATGAATCAGACCTCTACTCATGCTTCAGCTGGCTCTTGCCAAAGACAGATGAGGAACCCAGTCAATCAGAGAGGCTAGTTATGTGCTTAGGACTCCCATACATCTGTGCAAGGTACACTGAGGCACACAGAGTGAGGCTGATGTGTTCTGGGCTTAGGAAATCCTCATGCAAGTGCACGGTGTGTGCCAATACAGCAGGCAAAAAATTACTTGATTAAATTTCTTTTTTCCCTCTTCATGTCATCCCTTTGTGGCATCCCTTATCCAGAGGCCCTTGCTGTTTTCCCACCAGGCAGTTCTGCTGGGCACAAGGAATGGCTCTAGGGGAAGCAGGCCACAGGAAAAGGATGAGGTGACTTTCCCACATAATGCGGTAAGTGGTAGAAAGTGCACGTGAGGTAGGTGAAGCACGTGTTGGCATTGTAGAAGGCTCAGTCCTACTTGTGCTTCACACATTTTTCCTTTCCAAGCAGGAATCATTAGCACAATAAAACCCCAGCAGTTCCCTTTTTGCTAATTCCAGTTTTGTGGTAGCTCAAGAAGACCTGCATACAAAGGTGAAAAACATAAAGCAGCTCTATGTAGCGCCCCTTGAGTGCCGGTGGTGAGAGAGATAAAACTGCTTATTTTATTGTGTAGAACCCCTCTTGAAAACCTCCTGGGATGTGGGAGAACAGACCTTTGAGTGTCCTGAAAAAGAGGAAAGCCATGAGATAGGTACCTAATAGGTTTTCTAGAAGACGTGGAGGCTTTGAGACAGATAAAAGTTCTCAGAACTTCATATGATGAAGAAATCAAGGACTTGGAATCTTTTCACAAAGATAAAATTGGAATATTTTGTAAAGACTCAGCGAGTGAAGGCTGAGAAAACAATCTTAACTTGATATATATATCTCCATAGTCAACAATAAATTGGGATAATGAGAAACAGATTGATGCTGAAGTCTGCTCAGGTCATGCCATGCAGGGGCATTTCTTGGTAGCTTGAGGGAAATCTTAAAAAAAACCCCAAGGTTTGTGCAAGAGATGCACAGAAATGCCCATAATTTATCTGAATAACTTAAATGTGGCAAGGTGAACTCAGTCGTGGCTTCATGCTGCTTGAGTTTTAAAAAAAGAAGTATTTATTTGGTTCACTTGGGACGTCTCAAATGTTGATAAACTTGAAAGAGCTGTGCCAGTACTTCTGTCATATGGTGACAGAGAAAAACATGCACAACAGAAACATACTGTGCAATGAATCAAGTAACACAGTTTCTATTCAGATCACAGCCCTGCGGGTAGATTATATAGAGAGTAATTTTAGCCCTCTTAGAAGTGTGTTGCTAGAATTACTCTATAAAGAGCAGAAATAACAGAAGCCTGGTAATTAAACATGCTGAATTTAAAAAAAATTGGAGCGAAAATATTTATTGCAATAAGATTGAAACACTTAGAATCTTTTCAGCTAGAGTCTCGCATTAGCCTTTGTGCACCAGTGGCATTTAAATTAAAACCAGTGCGCTTCCAGAAATAGAAAAGTTGGTTTTGATGAAGGCAGAATCTGTGATTAAAACAGCCTCCGTTTTAAATCCCTGATTGCATCGATAAAGCAACTCCTTTGAACAGTATCCTGCTGTCATACTGTTGTGTGACAATAAAGCTAAATATAAGTACAGAGAGTATGTGCGAATGTGTGCTTCCAGTTATAGATTTCTATATGTAACTGAAGCACTTGGGAAATTTGACTTACTTAATTCAAATGCAGGCATAGTATTATGATCCCTTTGCCCCAAACCTGGTGTTGTAATAAGGAAGGAACCATTACTTGTTTGAAACTTCATCCTTTTTAAAGGTGAGTAGTGGTAAAATAACAAAGACAAACATAAACTGGAAGTCTGAATTCATCCCTGATGTTGCCTGCTTGTGTCGTATGTATTCAGAGAAACCTATAAAGTCCCTCTGTAAGTACTTTCACTCAGTTGTACTTGATGGCAAGATCTATAGAAGATTTGTCTTCAGATTTTTTTCATTATTCTTCTTTTTCTATGTTGTACCTACAACCATATCTTATTGTGTATCCATATGCAGCATGAATTTTAGCCTAGCATAGATGTCTTTGATAGAAATACATAGACTATACATATATGTGTACATATATATAAAAATATATAAGGAAGAGATCGTCTCAAAAAGACCCTCTCAAAATGTCATCTGGTTTCTGTGGTTCTTCCTAGCTGAAGGTAGCTGAACACATGCTAAATGGAGTAGGAATGAGAGAGCAGAAAATGGCAATTGTCAATTTAATCAATACCTAGACCACAGTGTAAATATCTGTTGATGTTTGTAGTGTCTGGGATAATGGGGAAAGGTTTAGTTCTGCTTCTGCTTTGCAATGTTTTAGCAATGCTTGTAGCCATAAACCTGCCCTAAAACACCAATTAAAGAGTGTTTATGAGTGCTTTGTGTTACTGGAGTGATGCAACAGATCAACATATGTCAATGAATGCAGCCTGTTGTTTTGCCATTTCTGAAATAACAAACCTGAATGACATAAAGTAATCTGAGTGCTTTGTGTCTAAAAGCAACGTGTCCCACATGTTGGATGGTCCTCTCTCTCCCTGTAAATTAAGAAGTTATTTGAGTTAACTAATTGGTTATAGACTGTTTGGCCTGTAGCATCCATTTGAATAATCTAGCAGCTGGAGTATGAAGATGCTGGAGACTCAGAATGAGAAGTGGAGAACAGCTGGGAAAGGCCTCGGGTGGCAAGGAAAGGGGGCAGCAGCTGGAGAGTATAAACGGGGACCTGTCAGGGAAGTTTTAGATGACAAGAAAATCTGCAGCTGGGTTTATGAAGCTCTACCTTGGTGGTAGCTTCTCTTAGAAGGAGTTTTTCCTCAAGAACTTTTATTTGGTCACTCTTATATCTTCTCATCCACCCCTTTTCCACATCTGTATATATGAGTCTCAACTGTGCAGTGTATGCCATGTTTTGTATTCTGTAATTTCACTATGTATGGTACTCTTTGCCATTCCATTAATTTAAAACAGAAGAAGGAAAAAGATATCTTTAACGTTCAACTCACCAATATGGAAACCACATCATATTAAGGAACCAGTATTCCCATGAAGAGTACTTTTCAACTGTGACTCATGAGTGAGGCTTTTAAGACTGTTCTACAAAGCCTATTGAATTGCATAAGCCTAAGTGTATGATATCATACATAAATCTCATTATGTGTAGTGGGTGCTTGTAGATTAAAAAGAGAAAGCAGAACCAGAAAAGTGAGATCATTCAGGTTAACACTGTTTATGTAATCTAAATGAATTCCTGTTTGAAGTATGATTTTCAGAATGCAAAGTCCAATCTTGATTTAAAAGGGTGGAAGGACAGAGAACATGTCATCATCCTTTGGAAGGTGTTCCAGTGGTGAAGTACCACTGTGGTACAAGAGGTACCCTGTGTACCTGCATCATATATATCTATATCTATATATCTATATCTATATCTATATCTATATCTATATCTATATCTATATCTATATCTATATCTATATCTATATCTATATCTATATCTAATCTATATCTGTATCTATATCTATATAATCTGAATTTTACTGCTGGAATTTGTTTGTAGTGTTGTCTTTCACCTGTAAGAACCTCCTATCAAAACTCATTTAGACAGTGATCCATTTAGACATAATTTTTGAGGATAAACGGAATTGTGCTAAAGAGTTTGTTCTGGTCCTTCACTTACGAGGCTGTTTAGTGAGTTTCTTGAATTGTGCACACCAGACATTGATACAGCCTGCCAACACCAGATGCTTGACTGCCAAGTATACAGTTAA
Source organism: Pachycephala philippinensis (assembly GCA_013397055.1). Taxonomy (NCBI): domain Eukaryota; kingdom Metazoa; phylum Chordata; class Aves; order Passeriformes; genus Pachycephala; species Pachycephala philippinensis. The sequence continues at coordinate 1,419,497 of VWZT01007780.1, forward strand.
TCCAAGTTCTTCAGTCCTTTTCAGGCTTCTTCCACAGAGGCCTCTGGGGATGCATTTTTCCCCTCAGCCCTGACAGTGCATCGGGAGCTCATGTTTGGTGGAGTCGTGTCCACTCTTAGTGCCAAGCCTTTTTAAGAAATGTTGCCCCCAGCATAAACTCTCTCACTCTGCCAAGAGAACCCTACTCTCTTGTTTAATTTGTAGATAAATAAATTGGTTATCAGAGTGAAGGCACATACCCAGAGGCTCACAGAGTCTGGGAGGAGCAATCAGACTCCTAAATATCATACTATGTCCTTGCCAGTGGACTGATCATTTACTTGCTTCTTCCCCTGTACTTTGTGTGACTGAGTATTTGCATTTTTTTCCTTCGTGTGCTGAGGCTGTTCATGCCCTTTGTTTTAGATTTGATCTAGCTTCATCTGGTGAACAGAGTATACTTTACAGATTGCATTGTGATAATGCTGTTTCTCTAATCATGTTTATTATTATTACTATGAAATGTTATCTATGGGGTTAATTATTTCCTGTAGTTGTGTGATTTATAAAATATTCATCTCAAGTACATTATGAAATGCCTTCCATCTTGTTTAACTTAAGATTAAATTTCTTTCATTGCTGCCAAGCCCTGTTCAGGGTGGTACTCCTTCTCTGCTATCTCTGGAGAGCTGATATCATGCTGGTTTGGAATATTCATTAGCAGCCCAACCCTTTTTCCAGGGATAACTCTGATTATGCCCATTTCAAATGCTTCTGCTTTTAAAAAGTGCATCAAAAAGTGAATTATTTCAAGAAAAAGGGGCTTGAACCTGAAATCTACTTCCTGGGCTGTCTACAGAGCAGGAAGAGAGAGCCCCTCTCTTCTTGAAATGGATCAATGTTACCAGCATCACACTCTTGCAGCAAGGGCAGAAGCTATTGTTTCCCTTTCCAGATGTAAGAAAACTATTCCCTGGTGCTAAGTAGAAGAGAAACACTTTTTTTTTATTTTTAGGATTACTCTGTGTTTAAAAGCTTCTATTTGAAAGGAGCAAGTGCTTTACTGG
>VWZT01007780.1:1420577-1442764 GCA_013397055.1 Pachycephala philippinensis
GGGGGGGGGGAGAAAACCAAAACAAAATAACCTGATTTCTCAAGATATCAAATTGTTTGTTAAAGTACAAACAAATCTGAAGAAGAGCTGAACTAACTTGGTGTCACTAGGTATTCTTAGGAATTTTTTGGACTGTTGTTCACCTTTCTTGAAATGAAGGTGGCCTCTTCTCTTATTTTTAGTTATAATTTTTTCTTGAAATCCTTCACTGAAGCAGTTGTCTGGTGTGAGTTATAGGGGTTGCAGCTGTGCTGGGTCCTACCAGGGTGGCCAGGCAGTGAGTGTGGCCAGGAGGGAGTTGTGCCAGTGTGACAGGCAGCAGTGTGGCACCTGATGTTGGCAGTGACTCCCTGTTCCTGGCCACCTGGCATCCCTGATGAATTTTAGGTCTCTGACTGCTGGACGGACAGAATTGTTGCACGTGGTTATGCACTTTCCAGCAGCAGCAGGGTTGAAACCTCACCAGGGCTACTGGCTTGTGCCATGAAGGAGTTGTGCACGTGGGGAGGGAGGGGGAGCTGCTGTGTTGAGGGGAAGCAGGAAAGTCTCTAAGTATGTGAGGCCAATGAGACACCACAGAATCATAAAATATGCAGAGTTGAAAGGGACCCATCAGGATCATCGAGTCCAACTCCTGGCCCTGCACAGGACACCCCAAGAATCCCATCATTTGCCCAAGAGTGTTGTCCAAATGCTTCTTGAACTCTGACAGGTTTGGTGCTGTGACCAATTCCCTGGGGAGCCTGTTCCAGTGCCCAACCACCCTCGGGGGGAAGAACCTTTTCCTGATATCCAACCTAAACCTCCCCTGACACGATTTCCTGCCATTTCCTTGAGTCCCATCACGGGTCACGAGAGTGAAGAGATCCGTGCCTGCCCCTTTGCTTCACCTCATGAGGATGATGAAGACAGCCATGCCATGCCATGCCCTGGAGCAGTGTGACACGGGTACTCATCACCTGGAGTTTGGAGCGTTCCCTCTGGGTCCTTACGGTGACAGGGATGGTGGAGAGGTGGCAGTGCTGTCTTGGAGCTCAGGCACATTCCATGCTGGGTCTGGAGGAGCCCCCTGGGGCCAGGCCCAGCACAGGCCACCATAGCCCCTCTGCTCTGTTCCCTCGGGGGGTTCCAGGCGTCGGGGGTGGTGAGGCATCCTCAGTGCTGCAGGCCAGACCAAAAATGCCTTCAGCAGCCTCAGTGGTAGCCAAAGGTGATCCCAGCACGTGCTGGCTTTGCTTGGCCACATGCAGGGAACAGGAATGGGGCAGTCTCCCTCTTCGCCCTGCAATGCAGGGGCCAAAACTCCGTATCCCCCTGCTCTGACCTGTGCCGTTCTCAGGAGGGGAACACAATGATCAGCACAAGGTATTTTAGAAAGAGCAAGACCAGCAGCCTCTTGTAAAATATCTCAGTTACCGGGCTGGAGGGTGTGAAGTGATTTCTTGTAGCAGTTCTTGAGCTGAAAAGCAGATGGTATCTATGTGCTGCGGTGTAAGTGCAGCAGAAGCACTTGGGAGGATTAAAATGATGACTCATTGGAGCAAAGCAGGTCAGGGAGATGAAAAATTCAAAGAGATGGCATTAGTTAATACAAAGTTGTTGGCTTTTTGAGGCATGCAAAAATGTATTTTACACTACTGAGAAGCAGTAAGTTTTCAAAGTTGTAAATCTGCTCTCCAGACTATGTGTTAAACTACATAAAATAAACCCTCAGGTTTTTGGGTTTTTTTATACTTTTAGATGTTTTGGTTTTCATCTACCAGATAATGAGTCCTTATGAAATTAGAAAAGCAATCCTCCTCTGACTTGGGTATATAGAAAGATTGGCTTGTCCTTAAGTGATTGATTACTTTTAAATTACTGTGAAAGCTCTTTTTAAATAGGTCAATGTAAGTGACAAAGTAAGCAAAGCTGCTCCTTTTCCCCTCTTTGTTGGAGGTATCTTTAAAATTTTCAGCATACAATCATGGTGTGGAACTTAAGATAACACACCTCTAACACACTTCCTAAATGATACACTGCTGTTGTGAATGCAATAGAGATAATACATATAGTGAAATTTGATGAGTTTTCCAGTTTTTCCTTTAGATACAGTATTTGAGGGGTGTAACTTTTGTGAAGCTTAGAAGCTGAAGTGTTATCTGCTTTAGAAAGTGAGGTTTTGCTGCTGTTTGGTTATTTGTTTAGATTTTTTGTTTGTTTTGGTTTGGCTTTAGGGAAGGAATTGGATGACAATTACAGCATCTCTGATTCGGAGACAAGGGAGAAAAATACAATATTTTAACAGTTACTTCATGGTTTTTGTTTGTTTTTTTGTTTGTTTTTTTTTTTTTAACCTGCTTTAGGAAAATTTCTGCAGCTAAGACAGGGAAGAGATGAACCAGTTTTGACAGGGAATTCTGTAAATGTACATGATGAGACTGAGTTTTGTTTTAGCACATTGTAAACTACGAAGCATGGACAGTACAGTTTAATGATAAACATTCAAGTGGCTTAGCTAAAAAGTCTGCTAAGAATACTCATAGACTGAGTTAGCTGCATGTTGGAAAGGCAGAATTTGATATAACCCTAGGAATTAGAAAGGGAACTGGAAGGAGGCATCAGCAGAAAATGTAAAGCATACCAAGGGCTCAGGTAAAGGCTTTGCTTTTTAAACTCACCATTGCTCCTCCTTACAGTTTATCATAGAATCTAATAAGTAGTCCTATTACAAGGTCCTAGCTCTGCAGAGCAGCCTATCTAGTGACTTAATTTATAACACCAACATTTAATAGAAGAGTCAAGCATATCTATTCATACAGTCTAAAGTTTCTTCATAATTTGACTATGTTCTGTTGACCTTTTGTAGCTGAGCTGTGCTGCTGTGGGATAATTTACACTGCTTGAAGTAACTTGTGTAGTAATCTGTCCTCACATCTAAGGATAACACAAAGTTTCTGTTTTAAAACTAAAGAAAAGTACTTTATAGAACAGGTCTTTTTTCTGAGCCTATGTGTGTTTGACTTGTCATAGCACCAACAAAGTAGAGGAGATAGGCACACCCATAGACATGCTATGAAAGCAAATTTTACTTCGCTGGTGTACCATAGAAGTTTGATAACTTTGGAGAACTGTCTAAAAAGTCTAATGTAATAGAAAATATACATGAACTTCCAATAATCAGAAAAGTGAGGGGAGCTAAATCTACTGAGACAAAGATAAAAATCAGTGCAGTTGACTAACCTCCCTGTAGAATCAGAAACCTTGTTCCTTTGATATGTATTTCTTTTCTTCTAAATCAACCCTAGTGTGTCGTGTTTTGTGGGCAGCACAGGCACATTTCTTCAGAACTGCCTTTGGTCATTGGTCATTGGTGGCTCTTCTCCAGAGCAACACCTGCTGATCCCTGGTGTCTTTCCAGAAGAGAGGAACCATGACAGAAGGAATTTGTGCAGCTTGTGGCTTTACATGTGTGGAAATGCTTACAAAGGGCATGGGTTGGTTCCCAACCCAAAAGTCAGAGGGGATTTTATGAGGACACAAAAAAATTAAGTGGCTGCAGCTCGTTTGGGCCTCCCAGAGGCAGCCAAGGGCTGACATCTTCGGCCTTGCATCTTGCCAAAGAGCTATTGGCTGCAGGACGAGGATTAAGGAGATTGGATAAATATTTGGGGAGTGCAGGAGTGGAATGAGTCTCCTTTGCAGTGTAACTTGTTTAAAGGACACGGTTTGGCAGCCAGAACTGTGTTTAGGTCAGCCAGCTGCCCCGTGGGGAGTCCAGAGCACCTTCATGCAGTGAGTTGTTCCTGCCTGGCTGAAATCCTGTTTGTTCCAGATGTTTGGCATACAGATATCTTTACTAATGACTTATATATAGTTAAGGCTGTAATGCTGGCTATCAGAAGAGAAACACTTTCAAAAATGTGATTGTAAAAAGCTAGGAAACCACTGAATATTAATTTCAAAAATCTCAACTTCTGTTCAGTTTGACTTCCATGGCTGATGGCCCCGGGATTTTTGTTCGTATTTTTGTGGCTGAGATATCAGTGGACTATGACAGAAACATGATGGTTGCCCACACCAAGAAGTACCACTGGATCCTAGTGATGGTTCAGGCCAAATCACCCTTGAATAAGCTTTAATAAATGTCCATTTGTTTAAACCTCTTACGTTTGCTTCATATGTCTGAAACCAAACTAAAGATTTGGCAGTACACTTGCACTACATCTTTATGGGAACAGCTGCACTATGCTGAAAGCTTATCAAGATCCTAATTTTTTAAATATATCTCTTCAGAATAAATCATAGTTAAAATTGGATGCCTCAGTTTGCTTGTTTACATTAGGAAATGTTAGAGTGCAATAGAAGCAAATCTGAAAAGCAAAACATTTTGTGCTGAGGACCTGATGTCCACATGTGGGGACACTTTTGAGGTTTTTACTTTAGATTAGGTTTAATCTAGTTCCATGTACTGAATGTTCATTTATTATCAGAGAGTATATTTTTCATAAACTACCTGCCCCACCCCTTTTTATTTTGCTCTTTTAAAAAAAATTATTTAATATGTGAGTTTTTTCTCTGTCAGCAGGTGCCTATGATGTCCTGATATAGGTTAGGGTTACGTGCCTGACATATACTAGGTTAGCACAATGAAATGCAAATTAAACTTATGTTGATTCAAGAGGGTTTCAAAATGAGATCCTACTTTACAAATATCACACATTTTGGTGAGGTTTCACTACATATTTTACTGAAATTAATGTTTTAGGGCCATGGAGATTGCAAGCTGAAACAGGTTGCAGGCCATCTGCTCAATATGTTTTCTGTGATGGCAGCCAGTTCCAGGTGCTTAGGAGCTTAGAAGTCCCTATATTAGATGGTTGTGGAATAAAATAGCCCCGGGGCAATGCCTTTGAGATCCATAACAGGTTCTCTGTTTGTTCTATTACCTTAAGCAAAATATTTTGAAAACATCTTACTTTGAAAACAAATATGGTTTCCTTCATGCAAATCAAGACATTGGCAATTTGAGCGACCTCTCTGTGTCCAAGCTTTAGGTACAGATGACTTAGAAACTTCACCACAGTTATCTTTAAATGGCTTAGAATATGGTCTACAGAGATGATCTGCAAGTTATAAGTTTCCTGAAATTGATTGTAATTTTTTATTCCTGAAAGAAGTTTCTATTCAGCTATTTTTTTCCATTTTGCAAGTAGACATGTTCCTCGGTAAGTTATTCAAGCTGTTGGGTCCAAAGCATCTCTGGAACTGCAGTATCCTTACTTTACCTCCCAAAATAGTTTCTCATTTGTAAATATTAATAAAATAAAGATTTGTGCTCAATTCCTGAATAGAATTTTTGTAGGGTTTTGCAGTCCTTTTTGCAGTCCAGTAGATAGCTTGAATCTCTTGGATTATGCTTTCCAAAGTTGAAACCAGGGCATTTGAAAATAATATTTGAATAATTAGGGGAAAAAACCCCAACTTACATAAGTCCAGGGAGATGGGCTTTCAAGCAACTGCAGTGTTAATTCTTTGTGACTCTTTTAAAAAAATACGTATGCTATTTCACTGAGACTCTGTATTTAAATATTATTTGTATATCTTCTTTTTCCACTGGCAACATTTCTTTCTCCTGTTCACTTCAGCGTGCATTTATGAACAAGCACGTTTCATTAGACTTCTCTTTGACATTTGTGTTTTGTTGTTTTGTTTTTTTTAAACTGGAAATACAGTAACTTGTCACTAAAACCCCTGCAGACGACCTGATTTTGCTCCATCTGTTCCTCCCAGACTGATAGGGAAGAGCAGGATGGCTGGCAGGGATCACTTATAAAACCCGAGCTGGCTCTCACAAAATGCAGCGCCCAAGACAGCAGTGAAGCTTTCCAATTGGAGCACAGGGGTGGCATTTTTCTTTTCTTCTCCTTCCTCTGCTTCATGCAAGTATTGGACAGAATCCACTGGACAGCTGGCTTAGCTGTCAATGGGGAAGAGATGTGGAAAACTAAAGCAGCTGGTTTTTGGGAACCCTTTTTTTTTTTTTTTTGTGAAAATGGGGCTGAATGCAAAGAGCTTATATTTTAGTGTGAGTATGGTGTATAAACCAGAATGAAACTGGAAGTTGTGTGTATGGCACACTGCCTACATCTCTGCCCATCTTCCTGTTCCTATTCTCCAAGCTCAGTGTGAGAATACCCTGACAAAATCCAGTTCTACCCAAACCTTACAATTTTATATTCTGTTCAAGCCTAGTTGACATTTGGACCTTCAGTAAAGTACTCTGCAGGTCTTCCAGCTGGGCTTTTTTATTTCCTTTATCTCTACTTCTTGTCACTGTTCTCCCAGTCAGTATCCTCACACTCTCCCAAAACTGTTTTAAACTTTTGCTTGCTCAGAAAAATCACTCCAGAGGTTCTTATTTCAATAATATTAACAAAGTTGTCTTTGAAGAAAGGCAAAGACTGTAATAAGGACCAATGCCAGGAGTTGTGCTAGTTCCAATGCTGAAACCAACGGGAAAATGAAATTACTTTCCACTTTACTTTGGGTGGGGATGGTAGAATAAGTCTTTACAGTGTGATTACTTAAGTAAAATGTGCAGGAGGAACAATAAATTCATTCAGTTGAATAAATAAACCAAAAAGCTCCACCTTCTTATCAAGTGACTCTTTGGAGAACTGACACTTGGAAATTCAACACAGTGGATTTTTATTCATCTGCCTCTTACTAAGCATGTATATTTTGAATTCTCTAAAGCAATAATATAGAGGTGAGAAGTTAATAGCTTGGTTTGGAACCTTTGCTGTGGGTTTCTTGCAGTGGATCTTGATTTCTTTTTAATATATCCAGGAATGGTAGGGAGCCAGAAGTTGGTAGTGAGAGACCTTAGCAGTGATAAGAGGACCCCTCCTGTCCCTTCCACAAAGTTTTAGCCTGTTTCTCCTTGGGAGCAGAGAGCTGATTCCTGCCCACGACATACACTGTCTGATGCTGAGTGGATGACCCTTACTGCCTCTACACAATCCCCCTTGAGGAGACCACACTTCTTAAGGGCAGCGTTGAATTGGAAACAACTTTATGGACTTACCTTTGTTATGCGAATTAACTCCTGAATTACTTGCCTTTCTACTGTGTTTATGGACTTGCCTGTTTCTTACACAAACCAGTTTAATTACCTGTGTCAGTTCCAGTGCTTGCAGAAAGATTTACATGGTTGATCTTTGCTGATATTTCCTCTCCGCAGTCTCCATTACAAGTAGTGTTAGCACTCCACAAGGACCTGAGTGGAGATCATGCTGTGATAATTTCTTATGGATTCTGGCACTGGCATGTGTGTGTGTTGGTGTGTGTGCATTCCTTGCCCTTAGAGCTAATCATTATCTATAAGTATTATAGCTATGTAAGAAGTATTAAAGCTATAATAGAAATTATATTATTTTTGATTATTTCTCCTTTAATTTATTTGACTTCAGTTATTGGTTGTTCATATTTAGGGGGAATAACATCTGCTGAACGTCACAAGTAAAATGCTGATTTAAGAAAGACAAAGCATATTTTGAAATATTAACTGTTACAGTTATTGCTTTAATTATACAGTACTGAGAGTCCAAATTACTGTTTAAAATCTCTTATAGATTACTTGAAATATACACCCAGTTTAAAAATAAAAACAAACAGGAACACTGGGTTTCTACAACGATTTCCATCAGAACTATAAGTATTTTTCTTACTTTTGATTTTTCTCCCTCTTTGGCCTTTTGGATGCCCTGAGTTCCAGCCTTCCTGCCCAGCATGTCCCAAAACAGACTTTAGGGTTTGAAGGTCTATAAGGGAAAACAATTATATTGTAGCTTCTTTTGGAGTCTGATTCCTCCATATTCTGGGAGACTCATTAGCTTAGACTATTGTGTGGATAAAAAACATGTTCTGATGTGTTATAAAAAGATTGTAGGCCAATGTATTTATCTTGTAACTAAAGAGATTTTATAATCAGAATCTGTAGTGGAGACAACCTTAATCATTATTTCAAATGATAATGGAAGTATTGTTCTGCTTAGTGTAAAGTGGTAAGTTAGGGAATTTTTCAGTATTAAACCCGATGAAACTTTAAACAACGTGGACTTTTAAAACAATGTTTTTTGCACTGAGGAGAGAGGTCGGGAAAAAAGCAACAGTCAAAACTGCTCTTAACTTTGGTGTAGCACATCTCACCTACTTTGATATGTAAGTTTGCAAAAAGAAATATGAGGAGTGTGTTAATTGACTAAGCAGATATGGGATGGTTTAACATTCAATAGTTTACTAATAGCCTTAGAACTATCTGTGCTAGAAGAAGTGGATAAATGCAAAGGAGTGTTGTCAGTGCATTCTCAAGGAGGAGGACATTGAAGCAATGTGGGAATGCCTCATTCCTAAACATCATAGTCAGGGGAGTTCAGCACTTGAAGGTGACTGTGAACACAACATTTGACATGTGACTTGATGTTTTAATGCTGCCAGGTTACCCTTTATGAGTGCAATAGTGTTGAAAATTCAGAAGGTGTCAATTCCAGCCTCGTTTAAATAGCCTCCCACCGATGTGTTCAGCTAGATCTCAAACCAGAAATCACACAAAATTAACAGATCTCCAGTCAAACTTAGCAAAAAGCACATGCTTTTCTAACTGCCTTTTATTGCCTTCCTTTTCTAGGTCTTTAGGGATTTTACACTGCATATCTGGAAAAACAAATCCCCATTTAAAAATTAGGTCTACAGCTTGAATGGTAAGGGGTAGTGGCATTAATTACTGTGTGGTTATTACTCAATTAGTGTGAAGCTGATGACTTGGATGGAGGGAATGCAGTTCTAGTTTCTTTGCTTGGAACTTTTGTGCTTTAAGTCAATATATACCTCAAAGAACAATTTTTTAAAAAACACATAAAGCAAAGAAGAGTTTTAAACACTTCCATGCTTATAACTATGAGCTTGCTGCCAAAGGAGGCGTAGAGACTTATCAGCTCTCATTCTTGGACCTCGTATATGGACTGTTGTATACATTTCTACTTTCTATATTTCATGTTTTAAAGTATTCTTTATATGGTTCCTTAGGACTTTTGTTTTGTCCTGTCCAGGTTTGCAATGATTTTGCCTTCAGGCCGGCAAGTGTTGTATCTGAATGGCACCCAGCGTTTTCCATTCTAAAATCTCACTTTCAATCTATTTCTGGAAAACTGTGAATTTTTTAAGTTAAAATGATCCATCTTCTTTGCTCCTCTGTTTCCCTTTCCACCAGAAGGATTCAGAAATTTAGAGGAAACCCATCTTTCTGCTAATATTCAGGCAGCCTGTTCCAGAAAGTCTATTCTGCCCTTTTAATGCAGCAGGGCAGAAGGGAAGGTGCCTTTTATATTCCTACAAAAATTTCTCAGATCTGCCCAGGTAGCACACATTCAGAATACTGAGCATGTCAAAACTGAAGCAGAGAGCTCCAGGCCTCTGCAGCTGAAGAGTTTGTATTCTTTCCACGTTATAAAAACAGCTTAGGACTGAACAGAATATTTGCTGCTTCAATCAGGACCTGCTTCAGGCAAATTTGGATTTTGGCATAGAAGTCCCAAACCAAAAGCAGGTTGACTGTACCTTTCCTGGGCTCTCAGTGACTGTGCTTCTGGGTTTGGCTCGAGTGCAAACTAGACACAGAAGGAGGTTAATTGGGCTGGTATCATTTGGGAGATAATTATACATGGAAAGCGGCCCCAGAACTGCAGTTCTGTTTAAAAAGCTGACAACTAGAAGAGTACATAAAATTAAGGTTGCCCTTAGAAAGAGAAATTTGTATTTATTACAGTTACTCTGAACCAAAAATCAGACTTTTTTCTTCAGAATTAATTGCAATTATTTATAGCACACAATAAATGATAGCTATTTATAGCACTCACTGAGTGTATGTTTTCGGTTTGGTGTGGTGATAATTATAACATTGGTATAAAATAGCAGAGCTTCAACACACTGAAGCTTGAAAAACTGGCAAGCAGTAGTATCCATGAAGAGTACAGATCATTCCTCATTGTTTCAGATCCATTTCAAATTTACTGAAGGAAAAGTAGTCCATGGATTTCCAAGGGGGTCTGCTGTGGTGCTTCATAAAAGTGCTCTAGACTTTTAATTTCACATTTCAATAGGTCTCGCGGGGCCTCAGTTGGTCTCTTTTGGGTTTCAGTGGGTTTCTGAATACTTCAGAGACTCTGGCATTTTTCATATTCCCCTTTTTGGCCTGAGCATACCATGGTGAACTCTGACACTGGCTCTCTGATCTCTGCAGTGTAACCAGCCCACCGGTCAGTGGAAAACTGAGGAAACAAGGTTCAGAACCTTCAGCTATTTCTTTAACTTATGTCTGAGAGAAAGGATAAGCAAAAGATAGAAGAGAAATGATAACTGAGATAAGGAAAGGCACAATCGGTTGCCTGAGTGATTACAACTGGTTTATTCACATCACTTAGTGCATAAATTAGCAGAAAACGTAAGGGTCCATTGGAAGCTTAGGGTGAAAAGGATTAAAAGAAAAAAATTCATGGAAGTGTCCTAAAAATATTATTAAACATCCACAGAGAGTAGATGCCTTCAACTGATTTTTCATAATAAAATATCTGACCTTCTCCTTTGGGTGCTTGTATATGAAGCTTCTGGATACCCAATTTATCTTGAATCTTGTTTCAGGACAAGCTGGCCCTTTCACAGAGGCTTCTTAGATATTAAAGATAGTCTGAAACATGCAATTTCCTACAGAAGTAGCCTGGGAATACAAGCCCAGTATAAAGCAAACAAGAAAGGCTGGAAATTAATCTTTTGGAAGAAAAGCCCAATAGGAAAGAATGAAGATGCCCATCTTAACTCCCTAGTAAAAGATATGCAGGATGATGCCTGCAAGGGATTGCTAGGCAGAGGAAAGCACATGGATGACATTTGGAATTTATTTCTCTCAAACAAAAAATGTAACCTAAAACTCATGCCCTGAAGAAAATTAACTCCTATAGCTCATAGGAACTCTCTAAACACTAGCCAGTGAATTAAACCACTGATTTAGAGGTTTCTCGGGTAGCTAAAAAATATATGAAGTCTTCAGGGCAGCAAAATCTTTTCTAATAAATTTGTATGTCATCAAGCATAGTGCCAAGAAGTGCTGTTTCCATTTATGCCAGTAAGAGTGTACTATGAAAACTCCTTTGAATGTCTGTAGTCTAATTTCCTTTTAGGGTCCTTTCTACCAAAAATGTTTTATTATACAGCTGGTTTATTTTTTAATTTTTTTTACATGAGTTTGGCCATTAAATTTTTTGGAGAAAAACAAAGTAACAGTTCATATAGCATCTAGAATCCAATGTAAAGGGGCACAACACTTCTGTCTACCTGGCATCTGGAGCACAAAAGACCAGTAAACAGTTTAAAATCCCTTTTGTGTGGGCGATTGTTAAATGCCAATGTCTATCTAGGGAAAGGACCTGGAATAGACAAGTGGTCTTTGAGAGGATTCAAGGAATGGTGAAGTTCAAGGAAAAACAGGAAAGCACATGAATCTATTTCAGACCTGTTTTCTCCAATTTTTTTCCCCTATGAACAAACAGCATAGCACTCTGAGAGGGTTGCCCTCGTCACTGACTGCTCTGTTATCAGTCCCAGTGGGAGAAAACCTGGACCTAAGTGGAATCAGTTGAGGTGCTTATGGAGGCAGTAATCCCGGTCCTGGTCTGAGGGGAGAAGGTCCCATCATGAACATGCCAGAGGTAGATGTTGATTTGAGATCTAAATGCTGTGGTTGCAGGGTATGTCTGTAGTGTGGAATTGGTTGAAGTGCAAAGGAAGCTCCACTGCCAGTTTCTTGTCCACCCAGCACGGTGCTGTGCAGGCTTCCTGGCACCCCCATGGGGGAAGGAGAGCTCTCTTTATATTGGCAGGAAGAGAGGACAGAGTCTTAAGCTGTGCCTGGGGAGGTTCAGGTTGGGAATTAAGAAGATTTTCTTCACAGAAAGGGTGATTAGACACTGGAATGGACTTCCCAGAGAGGTGGTAGAATCACTGTCCCTGGAGGTATTTAAGGAAAGACTGGATATGGCACTGAGGGACATGGTCTAATTGATGTGGTGATGTTCGGTCGCAGGTTGGACCGGATGATCTCAGAGGTCTTTTCCAACCTAATTGTTTGTGTGATTCTGTGATTGTGCCAAGGCTGAAGTGAGGAAGGCTTTGCTTGCATTGGCATTTTACTTATGGACAGAGCCATGGGCAGGCCGCAGCTGAGCTGATTTCAAAGATCTGCTGAGAACATCCCCTCACCTTTGGGGTTCTGACGTCAATGAGGGTGTCCAGCACGGGGTTGTGCTTGCGAGGGTTGCTGTAATTACTCAACAAATGTTAGAAGGATATTGCAACAACCAGCTTCATGTTCTGCCCCTCCCCAGGCCACCACCTGACACGTGTGCTAAATATTTTCAGGATTCTTCTCTGGCATTAATAACTTTTTTTGTTTGTTTTGCTTTGTTTGTTTAAGTTCTCTTAATAATGATGTATCTTGTAGTACATCCAAGAACCTTCACCAGGAGTTAGATAACACTTGGTTATATGTGTCTGTGAGGAAAAAAAAAACCACTGTGTTGACAGAGTAACAGTGAAAGGTATACATGACATGTGACTTCAGAAGTGAAGATCTTGCTGTTGTATTTGTGTAGCTTGTTATGTACTTAATAAAGCAAATGTAAAGTATCAGCTATGGAAATCTTCCAAAGTGATCTTTGATAACTAAGGTAATTTCTTGCTGATAGTTTTGCAGAGTAGCCTGTTTGAAAGAGAAGTTTGTTGTCTTTTGTGACATTCATTCTTTTATTCTTTTAACTTCCATTAAGAGCAAAGCAGTTACAAGCTCCTATACTCCATGTACTTATGCTTGGAGAATTGCCTAAGAAATACACTCTTAGTCTTTCTGCAGTCATTGTGATCACAGCATCACAGTGAAAAAGAGACTGGAAGGGACCTCCAGGAACAGATCTAATTAGATCTGGTTGCTCAGAGCTGTATTCAGTTGTGTCTTGAATTCCTCCATTGAATTCCTTCATGAGGAGATTCCACAGCCTGTCTGGACTCCCTGTGTCAGTGTTTGACTACTCTCATGGTAAAACAACAAACAAGTAAATAAAAGTTGTTGTATTTAATCAGAATTTCCCATGTTCTGACTCATGATTGTTGTAGTTCCACTGTGAAGCTGCAAGAAGGGTCTGGCCCTGTCTTCTCTGTATCCTCTGGTCGGGCACTTGTAGACAGCAATATGTTCTCCCCTGAGCCTTCTGTCCTGTGAGCTGAAGAGGCCCAGCTCCCTCAGCCTCTCCTTTATTTTTTTTTTTTTATGGATGATACACATCTGTCTTCACTTTATAGCTTTCTCTTGAGGATATATATACACTTATCTAACTTCAAATTGGTTTTGATTTCTTTTCTTTTTCCTCCAGCCTGGATAATTTAATAAACAGTTCTGGTAGCAGTGCTTATCCTAGTACAACCCAGGATGTCAGCGTGTGGCAAGGGCACGTTGCTGGCTCATGATCCATTTGGTGTCCATCAGGTCACAAGGTTCTTTCCTGCAGAGCTCCCTTCAAGCTGGTCAGGCCTCAGTGTGTAGTGCTGTCTGGGGTTATTCCTCCCCAGGTTCTGGACTTTGTGTTTTCCATTGTTGAACTTCATGAGGTTCCTATTGGCCCATTTTTCTTCTTCCCTCTGAATGGCACAACTCTTAGGCATATCAGCCTCTTCTGCCACTTTTGCATCATCAGCAAACTCCCTGGGGCTGTGTTCTGTCTCATCACCTATGCCATTGAGGAAGAGAATTGAAAAATATTATCCAGAGATCAAACCTAGGGGCAGACCACTGGGGACTGTCCTCCGGATGGACTTTGTGCTGATCACAACCCTTGGAGCTTGGCAGTTCAGCCGGCTTTCCACCTCACTTCCACTCACCTAGTCCATATTTCATTCCTTTGTCTATGGGGATGTTATGAGAGGCCATGGAAAATCAAGATGAACATTCACAGCTTGTTTCGTCATAGGAGGCTCTCACACCAGTCCAGCATGATTTTCCCTTTTCCTATGCTTATTATGCCTATCATTTCCTTGTCTGCAATGCATCTGTACTGGAAAATAGGAATGTTTTTCTGATGGATTTGTCCCAGGGCCTGAGGTGAGGTTGAGCAGCCTGTAGTTCCCTGGATCCTTCTTCTGACCCTGTTGAAAGATGGGGCTGATATTTGTTTTTTTCCCGTCCTCTGGAACCTGTTCAAGTCACAGCCACCTTTCAGAGATTACTGAGAGTGGCCTTGCAGAGACATCAGCCCATTCCCTCAGCACTCATAAATAGATCCCATCAGGTCTCAGGGATTTGTTTATGTCCACTTTAGTTCCTTTAAATGTTCCCTAACCTGATCCCCCTCCACTGAGTCTAAGACTTCCCTGCTCCAGATTTAAAATAGAAACTTGGACTGTTGAAAGTACATGATGTGAAAGATGATTTATGTTAAAACTAAGCATCCCAAACCCCTCCATAGCATAAACATTCAACACAACAAATATGATGGTAATGACTGTGATGTAGAAACATTTTTTTTTCCAGGGAAGGCTTTACCTAGATATTTTTTCATGTTCTGTATGGAACATGCTTGAACTGACAGTGGGTGATAGGCAGCATGTTTTGTTTGTTACATATTTGCCTTTGTTTCCTTCTTTTTCCTACTGAGTTGATAAAGAGAAGGTTAACTTCTGATCCATAGATCCTTAAGTAAAGTTTCCAGCTCTCTCTGATTATTACAATTAATGTTTTTAGTCATGTGTTATTTAAGCAATGGCCAGATATTGGAGTAGGTACTAAATACACTTCAGTATTACTTAAATCTGTTTGAACCACTTACAGATATTACAGATGTCTGTATATTACAAAATATCCAGATATTTTATTTTGTTCGATAAATAAAAATGTCTTTCTTTTGGCCCCAGACTTTGTCGACAGAAATATAACCCAGATTGCCTTTGGAAAAGGCTTTATCTCACTCTTTTAGAGTATATGCATATGCTAAGAAGCATATCCCTGGCATACTGAAGTAGTCTCAAGTTTACAGCTATCTTTATCTGTTCTGCCTACATAAACAAAGCTGATACACAGGTAGGTCTCTTGTTGGTCCTTCTGTAAGTGACAGAAGCTTTTAATCTTAATTTAGTTTGTGTTATTCTGCATTGTTGTTTGATACTGTCAGCCCAATGCTGCCGTTGAAGTTGGGTAATTCCTGCTTACTTATTATCCTCTTGAATGCTCTTAAGTGGATGTGGTTTCACTGTATTTATGAAGAGGATCAATTAAGATAATCTTGGATTAATCCCATTACACTCTTTGGTCTTGTTTATGGCTTTCTTTTTCATCAAATTCACACAAACTGTGAAAAGACGTTATTCTGTTTATGGTACTGTCATTAAAATTTACTATAGAATTCCTCCCCTAAAAAAATGTGAATGTGTCCCTCATTGCATTCCACTGTTCACAGATACACAAAACAGACACACCAAAGATTTTGATTATGTTGCTTTTTAAAATATTTTCTTTTAGGCACTGATCTTACACATAGTACTATGCATATGGTTGCCTTGAAACAATCCTGTCAAATTCGTGGTGCTGTTAAGAAAATTAACTTTAGTTTCACACTGGATTTTAGGATGTTCAAGAGGTTAAAAAAATGGGTCTTTCACCTGACAGCTTCTAGATATCTTATGAAATTAATCTATGCAAAGCAGGTAACATAAGGTGCATTTACCTATCTCAGTTCAAAACTATTAGCACATCATTTATGGGATCATAAAAAATACTTCTTGGTGAATGAGTGCTTTGATGAGAAAACCTGCTAAGAGCATAGAAGTGTATGGTATGCACTGTAATATCAAGTTGCTCTGTAATCATAATTTTTTGATGTGTCAATATGTGGGGGACTAATCTGTCTCATTAAAAAAAAAAAAGTGAGTCATTCATTTTCACTGGGTCAATTGCTGTTCCTAATCCAGAGTCTTTGTCAGCTTGCAGGCTTTCTTGTGTGTTGTGTTTTTTACACTTTTGCTTAAAAGGCAGGTAAGATGATACTGTTAGCACTTTCTGCTCTTGTTTCTTTTACTTGGAACAATAATGTGATAGACTTAAAATAGCTGCTTTTAGCAAATTCTATTTTTCGCATGTGTATTCATGGGGAGACAGATGGCCAGAGAAGGATAGAATGACTTTGATTTGTTTGCATTAACAATTTTTTTTTTTTCTGTTTATGGTGTTGTCTTTAGTGTCATACAAATTCATTCATGAAATAAAAACTTTGATAGTCCTGGAGAAAAAAAAAATGGTTGTGCCCTCTGAAACAGGGCACAAATGTTATAGAAATGTAGTTTACTGTGCTAAGTTTTGAAGGAAAAAAATGCCACTTTGTGCTCTGAATATTTAACCAAAGGAAGATCTCTCAGGAGTGTTCAGTCCACAGTATGAGTTAATCTCCTGTGGTTTATATTTGGATTGCAGGAATGATTCTTTCTTGCAACTTTGTGCATATTTCCTAGTGGAATATCTTCACTGTATTTCTTCTTACTCATATCATGTGGCTTTAAATTTTGCATTCTAATTCTCCCTATTTCAGACCAGATTTTTTTGGTAATATTTCTTAAAAAAATTTCATACATACTCAAGTAATAAATCTCTGGTCATGAGTGGGTGTGCTGTCCTGAGGTATGCAGGGAGGGAACTGCTGACTGCCTTATACTTGCAGTGAAACCTCATCTAATAATATTGTTCCTAGCACCTGCCATACAAGAATATTCCAGGATTGGGTCCTGCAGGCAGTCAACATGATAAAGAGGATTAATTCCAGTAAATGAACATACACATAAGGACTAAGGTCTTTGTACTCGTGTAGCTTGTGTGTGCATAAACATATATAATGATTTTGTCTCTGAGATTTTCCTTTTAGTGTTTCAAACTACTACAGCATTGGGAAAATTATTTGTGTATTCCAACTCTAGTATTTAAAACAAGTGAAGTCCTCAGAGAACTAACACTGCAGAGTCCGTAGAGCCTGGCACTGCTGTTTTGTTTGTTTTAGACAGAATATTTGAAATCATGATTAAAGCTGCTCTTTTCCTTCACTTTGGTAAGAAGGTATTGATGTTTTAGTGAGCCTTTAATTGTGACAAAGAGGCAAACCCCAAACTGTACGTTACTCTTTAAAGGATCCAAAACCAAAAGTGTAGTGGGAAGAGCAACCCCGTCTAATCCCGTGTGGAGAGGTAAAAACAAAAACAAACAAAAAAAAAAAAAAAAAAAAAAAAAAAAAAAGGAAGAAAACCCATGAAAAATCCCCCAACAACCAAAGCAATGTTTTCCCGCTCTGCTTCCAGGCCAGCCGGAGCAAACCGAAGCCTCTCGGCCCGTGTCTGGCGGTGCCGAAGGTGGGATGCGGGAGGTGCAGCCCCCGCGCTCCCGGGCAGGGCGCTGCTGGCCCCGGCGCTGCCAGGCGCTGTGGGCCGGAGCGGAGCACAGCGGGCAGGCTCTGCTCCCTTCCTTTCCGGCCTTTCCCGACCTTTCCCGGCCCTTCCCGGCCCTTCCCGGCCTTTCCCGGCCTCTCCCGGCCGCTCCCTGCCCGCGTCCCCCGCCGGGGCCCNCCCCCGGCGGGTCCCGGCCGGACTCGGGGCAGCGCTCCCGGGGCCCTCCGCCCAGCCAGCGGGGGTCGGGATTTCTCCCCTTTCCCTCGTCCCTTTTCCTCAGCGCACGGGCGGCTTGGAAATCGGAAATGATCTTAATTAAATGTTTTCTGTGCAGAAACAAGCGGGCCCTTTTTGTGCGCCAGGCGAAGGCAGCAGACCTTATCACAAAAGACAAAAGCAAATATTTATCAGGGAACAAAAGATGTCCACGGTTGCTTGCAGCGGGGGAGATTTTTCTCTCTCTCCCGGTGAAGATGTTTAACAGCGTAAGATGTTTATCGGGAGTCCTTGTTGAAATTCTTTGTTTCCCTGCAAGATCTACAAATGGAACTGTTTTTCTTTCTGTGAAGCACATAATGAAGCACATGAGTTAAACTGCAGAGAATGCAAACACCTGCTTGTCCCTCTGTTGACTTTTGCGTTTCAAGAAGGTCTTTTCTGTTCCAGATGATAATGGTTTGGGGGCTTGGTTTTGTTTGTTTTTTTGTTTATCCTGTGTGGAGAGAAATGGTCATCTTGCCTGTCGTCACTTTATGTCACTTCTGATGCAGCGATTGTCTCCGTTAAAGAAATACCATGCTGTTAAAAGTATTCCTTCTTCAGAATCTTATATGTCATCGAGTGAATAAGCTGTTACATTTTACTGCTTTCCCTGTCTTGGTTTAGTTTTGCTTTTTTTTTTTTTTTTTTTTTTTTTTTAATGCTCTGTTTGATGAGCTATGTGTCTTACAACTTTACATTTTCAGCCATGAATGAAAGGGAGGAAACATTAGAATCCATGTAACCCCTTCCAGCATTTTTGCCTGTTCCCCTTAACTATTTCATACATGGAAACACAATATTTCAGATGTACTTGAATGCTGATTATGCAGTGATTTCACGCACATGTATCCCTAACACAATATGATTTTTAGTTGGTATTTGAAACATGCAAACACTTTTATGAGTGTTCATCCCCAACACTTGGGTTATCAGTTACCTACAAAATCTTGCATAAAAATTTAAGATTTTTTAGTATAAACACCCACTTTCTCCAACTTGTGAAGAGACTACTTGTGATTAAATTTATTCACATGGCAAATGTTCAGTCTCATAATAAGCATTGTAAGTTGACGTTATTGCACTGATTTCTGGTACTGGACAATATAATTCATAGTAGTGCCTACGACCAGTATTTGGGATTCTTTTATAGTTCACAGGATTTGAGGAATACTTTAAAATACTTTTCCACAGCAATTTAGAATAGAGCTTTACAATAACATAGGCTTTTAAGTACAATGCTGTAAAGTAAAAGTACTGTGTCATAACAGAAGTGTTATACCCAGACAGGGCTTGTCTGCTGTTTTAATATATTTCATAAATATTGGGGGCAGGGGGGACACCTGGTTCTTCACATGACCATACTTGTAGAAAGTCCTATTTGTCTGGGAAAATATATTCAAAGTGGTGGAACTCCTGGGAGCAAGCACTTGTGGAATCGAAACCTTTCTATTTTGTATACATCGTTACATTTTAAATTAATAATGTAAAATAAAGCTTTGTATTGGGAAACAGATTGAAGTATTGTTTTTGCTTCTTTATTCATGACCGTAATATTTTTCTCAAACTTCTCTGAAAATTCACAGAACTGCCAGTTTTAGAAGAACAGTTCCTAGGTGGCTTTGTAAGTTATTTACCTTTGTACAGACCTTAAAGTTTTAATGAAGAAAATTAATTTACTTCTAATTTAACAGAATAGTTCTTAGATAAAATGCTCTATGATTCTTTATTTTCATGTGTCTATTTCAATTCTGATTACAGAGCTTGCATTCTGTTTTTGTTTTGTTACTGAGTCCAGAGAGTTTTATAGTCTTTTCTTAAAGTTGTATAGAGAACCAGTAAATTAGATGGTCTCAGGACTTCCTTAAACAGATAAAAATATCCTTTTTTATTTTTTCTTTCTCAGTTCAGAGTATTTTCTTTACTTTACTAGAGATAGAGCATTTTCTATGATAATTTGCAAAATTTCTCTCTTATACTAAGGCTTTTTGTATTTCTGATAATACTAGAGTGTGTTTCTGAAAACTGAAAAATAGAGTATGTAGTGTTATGATTTTTTTCCATTTCATCGAATAAAATTATTATCTAGGCTACCTTGGATTGAACTGCTATCACTTTCTCAGGCTCTTTGGCAAGACACAAGTACTTCAGTAGAGAGAGGTTTATTCTTCAGAAACACAGAGTATATTCTGTAGACATATATTCTGTAAAATATTAAATGCCATATGCTTCTGGACTGCTTTTGCCCTCAAGATAAGTTTCTTCTTAAAAAAAAAAGAAAAGAGAAACTGAGACTGCTCCAACTTTCTTTTCTAACAGCACATGCGTTATTTGAGGATTTTATTGTTTTGAGTTTTATAAATACTGTAGTGAATCGTTTTTTCTGCAGAAGCAGGAAAGTAGAAGGTGGGGGGGAGCATATATGCTAATTTCAGAGAAAAAGCTCATCTTTTAAGATAACTTAATTATTTCATAATAATATGATGAAATAATATTTCTTTCAGCTATAAAAGAATTCATAATGGTTAACATGGTCAACTCAGAAATAATGAAAGCCATACTGCTGTGGAAATAAATTCACTCCAACATTAAGAAGTCACTTGTACAATGGTAATTCATTGTTGCTGGTGATAGCAATGTTGACCATTCTGTAGGGTGGTTGGTGGTAAAAAAACCCAAATTTAAAATTTGTTTTCCAATGACAGTGAAGTATTTAGAGATGAAAGAGAAGGATATTAAAATACAAGTATTTTTGGTACAGTTTTGTACAGATGGGACTGTAATTGGTGACATGGGAATAGTATATATACTGAAATATTTGAAATGCTAATTCATTTTTTGCTTCAGTTTTCCAACTGCCAGCTGTAATTATGGATCTCATTTAACAGATGCTAACACAGGGAGTAACTTCACTCCTGGAGTAGCCCCACTGAGACATGGAAGTAAAGTTAAGGCTCAGGTGCTTCAGCATTGGTGTAGGTACAGTTCTAGGAATTTGTTGAATGCTGCTATTAAAGACTGTCTGGAGCCTAGGTTATAAACCATTTGCATTTTGAATATACTTGGTTATACATAAACTAAGTTATGCATTGATATTCTTTAGCAAGGTTAATGGAAGCCTTTAGGTTTAAATTTATCACTGTTTACAATCCTTAAAATTTCATTATTTGTTGACAAAGGTGAATGAATCTGAAGTGGTTTTTAGCTCCACAGAGCTCTCATAAAATTTGAGAGATGGATGTGAAATGGTTTATGAAACTATTTCAATTAGTTTTAAATTATTTTCCAGTGGGATGTATTTTATACAAAGAAGTGTTCTAATAACAGTAAGAGTGTCTCTAAATTTCCTCAAGTCTTCTTTATGAATTTTAAAAAACATCTCAATAAAGCATTTGTTTAAAAGAAGTTCTATACAAGCAAGGGCTCAGTTGGCAGAATGAACTGTAATAAAAACTAAAGGCTTTTGTCAGTGTCTTCCCTCTGTGAAAATGATACAAACACATTAAAAAGATGACCTGTTTTAGTCTATTTATTGTTAAAATATAAAATCAACTAAATACACAGAATAAATTTTGTTGGTTTTTTTGTTGTGTTTTTTCCTCTTATCAATATTTAAATATATACCATTTATAGTTCTGTTTTTTTATTGGAAAAACTGTATTTCAGTTCAATGGGAAACCCTGTATTTTTCAATCCAGTCTGGAAATTTAATGTTGAACTTTCAGGTCAAATTAAATGTCTTTGTAATTGTAAAATTGAAAATCATTAATATCCTGAATGACTTCAGTCCCACAGGACTTTTCAACAAGGATTTAGTAGGAATGGATCCAAAAATGTTCTGTATAATATTAATAGAAATTACTTTAAATTCTTTGCTGTATAACAGGAAATATGTACCTTTTCTAACACTTTCTGGCTGTTGAACAATTCTTCGAGAATTTGTAATAGCGATACGATTTTGTAAATTCTGGGACAGGGTAATATTTTTTCCTTCACTGTAAGGACAGAAAATCCTTACAGGACAAAGAAGTAAAACCCTGAAGGAATGCACAACACAGTAGAACAAATCCTCCTCAATTCCTGAAAAGGAACTAAGCTTATGATCCTGTGGTGTTGTGGTTTTTGTTGTTGCTGTTGTTGTTATTATTATTATTATTATTTTCCAAAGTGATTTGAAGATGTTTTAAAGGTTAATGAGAAAACAAAAAGCACATTTTGAAGCAGCTTCTGAATGCTTGAGAATAAATGAAAGAACAGCCTGGTTCCGTGCTTCCTTTTGAAACTTAAACTTGGACAAAAGTGTTTTTGCATTCGTTCAGATGCCTTTTTTCTTCTTGCTTTGAAAGGACTGTAATTGAGTAGGGATTTGTTTTGATAAGAACTAATAGAAGTGTAATTATAAAAGGGTGAGTAGAGATTACAAA
>VWZT01007780.1:1442848-1572352 GCA_013397055.1 Pachycephala philippinensis
TTTATGTTTTTGCTTTCCTTATGCCAATGCAAAAAACGAGGGTGTGAGTAGTGCAGTACTTAGAAGGTTAAGGTGAATTTTCAGGCTGAATGCAAAAGCAATAAAATGTATAACAGGAAGCTTCATATTGCTTCACATTATTGTTCAGGCCCAGACCATGACTATGAGAGGGATAACAGAGTGGGAAGTAATTTGCTGTCNTTATTTGCTTGATTTTTTCATGCATTTTCCACGATTGTTTCCTGTGCAAATTCAGAGATGGAGACTGGAACTGAGGTGGCTAATTATTCACATAGTTTTATGGAAGATAACCTTCTTTATTTTTCAGCCCTTTGTCCATTACATCTCTTACTATTCCAAGTTCTTATTTTGATACTTGGTTGCTGGAGCCAAATAAATAGTAATTTTAACATTTTATTGCCGCTGTGCTTTGCTTTATACAGTCATGTTTGTTTTCTTGGTGTGTGAGTGGAAGGTGGCAGCAGTTTAATCAAGCCAGTGTATGATGCACTCTGGGAGGTTTTGGCCTTTCACCTATTCCTTGAAAAGAAGGACCAATCCCATACCTGCAGCATCTGGGTACAAAAGGCACGAGAATACTCATCTCTTGGGTGAGATTTTAAACCAGTGGCAACCTATTCAGGCCAGAAGGGAAGAGACTCTCTGTGTGGAGCTTTGGAATGACCTTAAAACTCCAGGAGAGGGAGAGGGTGGTTTTGGTGAATAGGCAGGAAGCCAGAGCAGGAGAAATTCCAAGGTGTTTGCCTGGCTGTGAGGAGGACTTTGTTTTTAGTGATGGAAATGGGACAACAAAAGAGAAAGGACTCAGGCATTTGTTTTCTCTGCAGTCTGAGTAGTACCAGAAAGGTGTTCCTGTTTTGTATGCAACATCAGGAACAGAATAAATATATTTGGCTCAAGGATGTCACTAGTAGCTCTGTTGTAGTGAAAGATGTTTGTTAAAAAACTGCATGTTGTGGATAAAATTAGTTTTCAATTGATTTGTTTTCAAATTGGTTTAGCCATTCAGATTCAATTTTATCTAAGACATTGAGGGGTTTCTAGACAACTCTTTCCTGAATAACACTATGGAGCTTTTTGGCATTATACCCAAATTAACAGCATGCTGCGTCATTAAAAAATAACAGAGCTGCAATTTTTTCTTGGTGTAGATTTCTGCAAAGCAATAAAAGACTCCCTGTGTTGATTACAAATACTGTAAAGTGTTTGCTTTGCTCTATAAACTTGGAGCATTTCATGTTTGGATATATTGTATGTGGCCTCTTAAGACCTTTTCCATTTTTCTGCTTGTCTCTTGTTCAATGAGGGTTTCAGGTCTCATGCAAGAGAGATTTTTGAAGGACAAAACCAGAGTGCTCCGCAGGAAAAGCAAATGCAATGAAGGCATTTGTAGGCAGGATACACATACATTAGGAATCTTGCCTTTAGTTAATACCTACTGTTTCAGTGATGGAAAGTTGCAGTTTTCCAGTGCCCTCATTTCTCCATATTTTAAAAAGGAATAAAATTGACCTGGCATGTGAACAAGTAGTGCTCTTCTTTATTGCTACATTGAAGTACTGGAATTTATTTTCTATTAGAGATTTGCTCATTATTAGACCAAACGCAAGTTTCTCTTTTTCCTGTTCTAATGTTATTCAGAGAAATCCCTAAGCTTCATACGTTCTAGGTGTTTCCACCTCTCAAAATTATTAATTGAAGAACCCCACACAACTTCCCAGTGAAGTCTGTGTGCACCAAACCTCTTCCTGCATAATCCCATACGAGCACGAAACTTTCCCAACCAGAAACTTCAGGTCCTATGAACTGTAAAAATGGTTTACAGCTGGCTAAAAGCTTCTCAGAAGTATTGATAAAAATGTCTTTTGAAGGCTCAGTAATAAAGGAAAAGGCAAGGATGGATTATGCCTATCCTGGGCAGGAGAGGAGCTGGCACTGGACTTGTTCTGTGGGGCAGTGCAGGGCAGTGCATTTCTCAAGTATTGGACTTTAGCCACTCACCAGAGCTGGCTGAAAGCCAAGAATTTATTTTCACAGAATAGTTTTGTGCTGTTTAATTTTGCTTTTGCATTTCATTGCAACAGAAGCAAGGTTTTCATGCCTTTTGGTGTAGCACATGGGTAAAGGGTGCACCATATGGGAATAGGAGAAGCCATCATGGAATAGCTGGTGAACTGGAATCCCATCCTTTTGATGCCACCTACTGTGCATGACCAGGGCAGGGATATAGATCTGAATCACCAATTTTGTTTTCTGTTCTGAAAATGAAGAAGTTCTACTTTATAAAATATGTTCTTAAGAAATGCTGGTATTTTTACTTGTATGACCAATTCTTTTACTGGTTCATTGTTGGTAGCATTCAGTGGATCATTTTTATGCCATATCCTACTGCTATGCTGGATTATTTTCCAGATATCTTTCATGTTGAATAACACACAATGTCAGACAAAATTGACATTTATGAAAAATAGAAATATGAGTGCTAATATTCTTAATGTGAAATTCTGGAGGCAGTTAGCAAGAAAGTTTAATCAACCATTAAATAATCAATAGGTACTAGTTCACAGAAGGTTTATCAAAATTTTGATTTCTTTGGTTCCAGGATATTGGAAAATATCACTTTCAACAACCTTAAGGAGTTAGATGTCTCACTCGCATTGAATTTAAAGTAATTTTAACATTTTATTACCTCAGGCTTCCTTGATAATCCCAGCATGCATGGGTTGCATCTGTTGCTCTTTTATCACTGAAAGCAGTGAGTTGTGGATTCCAAATTTTTAATTCTTCAGAAATACATGGATGTGGATAACAAGAAATGAAACATTCTTGGGTAAACTTTGAATTCTTAGAAAACTTTGTAGAGGGACTTTTAAATGTCATGTAATGAGTAAATTCAGTTTAATTTTTCTTCTTTCTTCTCTTTAGGGTCCATCCAAATCTGTGAAAAGGGCCATGTGTTAAGGATTTCATAACCTTTTTCTTTTTGTTGGTTGCGTAATTTAGATAAGAGAATTCCTTTTACTGGGAAAGATCTGTGATGGGAAGACCCTTTACTGAAAAATACGTATTTTTTCTATGCAGAGTGCCAACAGAAAGAGTACTTGTCATCCCTGCCTCTCTCTAGATATCTAAATTTATTTTTGGGCTGTTATCTTGAATTACTCTGGAAAATATTCAGACTAACTTAAGTCAGTCACTATTTTATTTTATCTTATTATATTGAGTTAATCAGTCTAAATTTTCTGGGTAAAATATTTTCAGTGAATAAAATTTTCTGAGTATATTTGTTACCTTCACTTTTACTATCATGTAACCTATAATTCAGCCACCTTTCTCAACTCCTTGATTCTTACGGCTTCTAGGTTATCCATAGATCCATAGTCTTCCTTAACTTCAGAAGCAGTTCGTATGAATCCATGTGAAACACGCTTCCAGAAAAAAAAAATATATTATTGTTCTTTGGGTTTTGGGCACATAAATCAATGTCATCTCAGATGAAACAAATGTGGGAGACACTCCCCAGCCAGGCATTCAAACCACAGAGGCAAACTAGAGTTGAAATGTTCATAGCACGGGCATCAGGTCCTCAGTGCCAAGATAACCTTGTAGCCTGGCAGCTGGAGCATTTTCTTGAAAAGGGGCTTGCGTGTATTGACCCCTTGATGTACAGAAAATAAATGGCTTAACCATCATAGTCTGAGCAACTGGTCAAATAGTCTGTTTCTGTATTTAAAATAAGAAAAAAAGAGTTGGAGGAATGAGCCAATGACATTGCCCTTCCCCTTCCATGGTTAGCATGACTCGTAAAGTAAAAATGGTAAGGTGGAAGGAAACACTGCTGAAATCTGGCCCCTCTGCATCATCTCCTGAGAAAAGGTGCCCTCCTACAGTTCTGAGTGAAACATATGAGGGGTAGGATTAAGTCATGTCCTTAGTATTCCCTATTGCCCAACTGGAGACAGTGATCTGATAAACAAGCTGAGGACTGCTGTACTGTCTTCTTCCCTCACTCCCTTCCTTCCAATCTCCCTCTCTTCCTTCCTCCCTCTGTCCCATCCAGCCCTTACTTCTGTTAGAGCAGTAAGGACTGCTGAAGGACAGAAAGGAGTAGGAGGAGGAGGAGTCCTCACCCTATTCCCTGGGCTGAGACAAGCTCTTCCATCCCTGGCCGTGGGAGCGTTATCGCTCGCCATACAGCAACATCCCAGCTCCAGCTTGCTTGGCCTCCTGGGAATCTGACTGGCAGGTGAGGTAGCTCCTGAGATTTCAGGATGTTTGTGCTGTGTCGCTCCTACAGAATGAGTGAGAGGTGAGTTGAGGGTCAAACTCCAGATTTAGAAATGCACAGTCCTAGTCAGAAAACAGCCTTGGTCCTCATAGAATATAGAGACTCCCAAGTAATGGTAAAATAGGAACAGCCCATCATTACCAGGCAGCAGGATGAGATCTGCAGGGAGGGCAGTTTTCTCCCATCAGGAGATGGGATGTATTCAACATGGATAGGAAACAACTGTGCCGGGCTGTGAATCTGCTGTGGTAAGCCAGGAGTTCCATCACCAGATTCTATCATGTAGAAACTCTTAAAAAATTCTTAAGTGTCCCTCCATCTGCTCTGCTCCATGGTTCGAATTAAAACACGCTGCAGAAGACTGTCTGTCTTGTCAGAAGTTGGAATTTTTAAAAGCAAAAAGTGGTAATATTAGAATGATTTGTCTCTCAAGAAGTACTTCCTTTTGATGATTAAGTAACAGTGAATAATAGAGATATTTCAAAGCATTTATGCAAAACTTATTATTAAGACCCAAATATAGTCTAAATTCAGAAGGCAAGATCGGGGTGCTTTAACTTCCTCTGTTTGTAGTGTGGTTTGTGTATCACAAGACGTCAACTGTAGATCAGAGGACAGACGTGCTCCTGGCAAGTGATGGGTGTTTGTGAGCAGGAACTTCCTGGGAGATATTGACCAGGTCACGGGCAGCTGCTCGGAAATTTGTTAAGTAATCTATCTAATATGTCCAAGGAGTAGCACATCCGAATCAATCCATCCAAATGCCTCAGGAATATCAATAAAGAGATAATAAATCTGATAATTCCCTGTGATCTGCTCTGGTGTGAAGCTACCGGGGAAGCCTTGTACAATATGAAGATTAATTCTAGTACACATTTGTTAGAGTGACAAATGCTCTGTGCCAGAACTGTGGCTGGTGAAAAATTCATTTCAGATTAATTTCAAACTTTATTTTCTGCAATGATGTGCTGTCATAAAACTGAATGGCAACAAATGGCAGTTGCTGAGGATGTTTTCAAAACAGGAATAGATCCCATGTTTACAGAATGATTTTTCCAGCTTTTTTTTCTTTTGTGAATCTCCCACTTTATTTCTGTTCTGCAAAAACCCATTTTTTTCTGTGCTATTGTTCTAAACTACAGCAATGATTGCTATAAGCCATTAAGTATAAGAGTAAATGCAAAGGCTAAAGAGGTAATAAATATATTTATGTAGTTAATATCCTCCCCTGATTAGGTATATTAGTTCTAAGTCCTTTGTGAGAAGGAAAAAAAAAAAGTCCCATCAGGCACAGTCCTGAAAGTCAATATCTTTTTGTTTCCTTTGACTGTGGTAGGTATAAAATCAAGTATATAATCTAGAAATTATGGCATATATAATTTATTTACTCTTTTTTGCATTTGTCACACCAGCTCAAACACCTTTAGGAAAGAATCCCAGCACTTCAGCTTCTGACTTAATAGTGTCAGAGGAGGGACCTTTCTCAGGGAAAACTGGCACTCTAGGAATTTTTTTTTAATGCTTGAAAAACTTGGAGTTCTGTTTGTGAGCTTCATTCTAAAAATTATTAAAATTACCTGCATCTTTTCAAATTAACTCCAGATGCTTGAAGATCAGGACTAGTGTTTTAGCCATCTATATTTTGGTCAGTGAAAGAAATTAGTATTTATTTTAAAAATAAAGAGCAGAAGGTAGGAGTTGACGATTCAATTTACAAAAATAAAATCTGAGCAACTATTAATTCAAACAAAAAGCTGTTTGCACAATTTGAATCTGCTAAATTCAGCATTTGGATTGTAGATTTTTAAAAACTTTATAGATTATTATTTTTTTTCTGTAATCCTACATTTTTGCTGGACAAAAATCTGCCTGTGCCTTAAAATCAAACAGAATACTCTTTGTCCCCTTTGTTCATACCACCATCCTATCATAGGATCTGCCTTTTGTAAATCTAGATAAGGGAAAATTTATGTTGAAAGCAAAGTAGATGATGGAATCCAAGCATCCCCCACCCTCTATCAGTGAAGTCTTGTTCCTCAGAAACACAGGGAAACACAGGCTCTGCTGGTGCCACTTTGTAGGCTCTTTCACACTGACTCTTGGGAAAGAGCAAGAACCCTATAATGTCTGTTCAGCCACTGGAGGCTGTTCAGCACCCTACCGACTGTATTTTTCAGAATATCCATTTTTCCTCATTTTATACACAATTTTTTGGACAGACCTGTGATCTTCCTTTCTTTTCTGCATGCTTTTGAGAAATCCCAGCCTCTATCCCTCAGGTGCTGGTCTGGGAGCTGGCTGAGAAGGTGCAGCCCAGAGAATGTGGTGTTGAGGGTTTACCTCTCCAAGAGAATAACTAATACGGGACAGGGTCAAAAGATGGTTTGAAGTCGGCCCATGGCTGGGAGCAGAACCTTACTGCATCTTTCCTTTGGCAAGTGGTTCCAGCCATGGAATTCTTAGGCAGAGCTTGATGATTTTATTTAACTTTTATCTTAGTGTGGAAAGCAGCATGGATATTTCATGGCAGTTTGTTCCTATTACACTTAGCTTAAATAAGAGGATGTTCTCATTCCCTGTCCAAGGGAAGAACTATAATAGCATTTAGCAATTAATGTCTCAGTATCATAAAATTTTGTTTTGGTATTTTGTTCCCATCCCATAAGCTCTGTTGTCTCTTAGAGATTTTGGTTTTGTTTTGCTTTAGGAACAGAAAGTTTGATTCCCATTGTAGCTCTTCTGGCACTCCACAAGATATTGATTTCAGAGAGGTGTTTTACAGCCCCTTACTAAAGACTTACACTGTATAATTTTGAACATAACTTATAGTTTCTTATTCTATGGACTTTGATCCATCTTCATAATTTATATATTACATGCCAAGTTTGCTCAGCTATGAAGTACAGAGTGCTGGTGGTGGACCTTATTTCAGCATATTCAAAGTGGATTTGACCAAAATTCCTTGACACAGATGAATTTGTATCGAGTATTCTTCATAACTGCTTTTTCCCCAAAAGATATGAGTTATTTTAGGGCAGAAGTACATGTTTCAGGTTATTCTGTGCTTTTTATTAAGAGTGACTATCACTGTGAATGTGAATGGGAACATCAGGTTATGCAAAGTGGTAATGAAGGAGAATGTCCTACTGTGCTACAAGTTTTATATTGAATGGCTACCAGTTGAGGGACTGAAATTTCCATTTACTCCTTAAGCCACATAGCAAAAACAACACCAGTGCCTGATGGCATTAAAATATGTATTTCAAAGGCTAGAAATGTTATGTGAAAAGTAGTTGAAGCCCAAGAATTTTACTTGTGCATGGGTTTGTGTGCGGAGATGTCTGTGTATGCTAATAAAGAAAACTAATTAGAAGCATGTCAGGCTTGTTTTCATGTTTGGATCTCATCTTCAGTGTGTCTGTGTCTGATGGTTTGAACCATGGGTCTCTTGTGGTTTAGTCTTATGTCTGTGTAAGTAGAGACCCAGACATGGCAAACACGTCACCAGTGTTATTTAATATCTTCATTAATGGCAAAGACAAAAGGATTAAGTGCACCCTCAGCAATTTTTGCAGATGACACCCAGTTGAGGGGTGTGGGTGGCACACCTGAAGGACAGGGCCATCCAGAGAGACCTGGACAAGCTCAAGAAGTGGCCCATGGGAATCTCATGAGACCAGGCCCAAGGTGCTGCACCTGGGTCGGAGCAACGCCCAGTACCAATCCAGGCTGGGGATGAACAGATCCAGAGCAGCCCTGGGAGAAGGACTTGGGGGTGCTGGTGGGTGAGAGGCTGGACATGCCCCGGCCGTGTGCTCTGGGAGCCCAGAAACCCCCCGTGAGCTGGGCTGCATCCAAAGCCCCGTGGGCAGCAGGGCAGGGAGGGGATTCTGCCCCTCTGCCCCGCTCTGCTGAGACCCCACCTGCAGTGCTGCATCCAGCTCTGGGCTCCCAGCACAGCAAGGACAGGGACCTGCTGGAGCCAGGCCAGAGGAGGCCACCAAGGTGATCAGAGGGATGGAGCAGCTCTGCTGTGAGGAAAGGCTGAGAGAACTGGGGTTGTTCAACCTGGAAAAGAGAAGGCTCTGGGGTCACCTAATTGGTGCCTTTCAGTACCTGAAAGAAGCCTAAAGGAAAGATGGAAAGAGGCTATTTACAAGGGCCTGGAGTGACAGGACAAGGGGGAATGGCTTCAAACTGACAGAGAGTAGGTTTAGATTAGAGATTAGGAAGAAATTCTTTACTGTGCAGACGGTGAGGCCCTGGCACAGGTTTCCCAGAGAAGCTGTGACTGCCCCACCCCTGGAAGTGTTCAAGGCAGGTTGGATGGGGCTCTGAGCAACCTGGGGTAGTGGAAGTTGTCCTTGCCTATGACAGGGAATTGGAATGAGGTGATCATTAGCGTCCCTTTCCAACCCAGGCCATTCTATGATTCTATTATAATTTAACATGGAAGGGATTTATATTATACTGGGATCATTTGCTTTGTATTTGTGTATACCTAAAATATGTAATACTTTCAACTGAAAAGGAAATTCATCTTGTAGGAATAATTTTTTAATCTCAGATTCATCAGTTATAAGGAAAAATATTTTATTTCTATTCTGGCACCTGGTTCACAAACTTCTTAAAATAGATTATTGGAGAATATTACTTTTTTCTGTCTTCAGTCATGGAAAGAACTTCAAACTCAGAAAGACACTTTGTTACAAAATATTTTCTTCTTGTCTTAAAATGATATATTTTAACTGTGGTCTGCATACCTTTAATTAAAACAAAGTGCTAGTGGGGTTCTGTTCTTCCAGACAAAGAGGGTAAGAGAGATACAAAGTCATTTGTACTTCATATAATAAAGTATTAAATTAGTCTCTTGTAAACTTGATTGTCGCTCCATTGAAGTTATGTGTGTACAAACTATCTTAAATTTGGCTCAAAACCTTTTGAAAAGAGAATGCCTGAAGATAGTGTTTATACATTTTGTATATTTTTTTTTAAATTGGGATTGTCTTTCTTGTGGTCTCAGCTTGCACTAAAATAATCAGCTCCTCCCTCTCCAGTTTCCCTTTCTCTGTTTGTTCATATTGATTGTATCCAAGTCTGTGTGGATTTAGGAGCAGAAGTCAGTTTCCACTTCGGTTAATGCATTATCAGAAGAATTAATGAAATTCCAGTTACATGACCATCAATTTGACTGACACGGATCTCTTTACTTCACTTTTGTCTAATTCTACAGTGCTTATCTTCACACTTCTACAGTTAGGTGGTGGAATCACCATCCCTTGAGGTGTTCAAGGCGCAACTGGATGTGGCACTCAGTGCCATGGTCCGGTTGACAGAGTGGTGATTACTTTTCCATCATAAATGGTTCTGTGGGATATTTGGAAACTGTTATCATGGTAGTCAACATTCTATTGTATACTGGATACTTGGCAAATACGTGAAAGCTTATAAATCTTCTCTTTACTCTTTACCTCTAAACTATTATAAACTCTCTACTTCTAAATGGTGAAAATCAGTTTTTCAAAAAAGGCACTTTATTCTATTTATATATAAAAGCCATAAAAACATGGCTTGAACTCTAGAAGTCAAGTTAATGTTGCCAGCTTGAGGAGGAGGGAAGGTTTTTTTTTCCTCCATTTGTTTTTGTTGTTGTTTTTCTAATTCTTTTTTCTTCCTTGTGGAACATCGAACTTAACAAGGGTGACTTGAATTAAGATAATCTTGGAATTATACAGTGTAGTGTTTTTACAGGGTCTTTGTTCCTGAAAGAACTGTGATTTGTTTTTATTTTACAGGACTGGAAAATAACATTTTCCATAGATTTCAGCTTCTGTCTGCTGTGATGCTCCACTCTGAGTGATGCCACATGCAACACTGAGTAGTACTGGCAAAGGAGAGCAGCTTCTTGGAATAAGGTAGGTTTCATTCTTTTCCATGAGGCCTGATGAAGTTCTTCATAGCTACTTTTCTGTTTAATAAGTGAAGTCAAGTATTCCAAGTCCGACTTCACCTTGACTTGTCATTGGTTTTGGTGGCTTCCTCTGTGTTGGTATTTACCCAACAGAGTTATTAATGGGTCCAGGTGTTGTAGTGGGCTACAATGTTCCATGAGCTTTCATTCGTGTCACAGTTTTGTTCCAAACCATTCTTGGGCTGTTGTGACTGTTACCTGTGACTACAGGTGTACTCTGTAGACCCTGTGCATGTGTCATCAGAAAGAGCACATCTTAGATAGCCTTCCACGGCCAAGATTATTTCCTAACAGAATGGTTTCATGAGAGTGATTAGAGGAAGGTTTGCATATTATTTATGATATTATTATTATCATTATTATTATTATTAGACATAATCTCTGGTCAAAGTGCAGTGCAATGAATAGGTACTGCCTAATGGCCTTGGTTCTCCTTTATTTTTTTCTCACTGGTGGTAAAAGACATATTGAGGTGAGAGTTTGTTACTTAAACATGGGGCTGGTAAACATGACACAAAACATGCAGTAGACCCACAGCCATCTGGAATGGCAGCTGAGCCCTTGGCACAATACCGTAGGGTATGCAAAATGCATGAGTTGCCTATGCTTAGCAGTCCTATCCTATATGTTAGATTTCTCTTTTCAGGAAACTGTAAAAACTTGTTCAGTTTGGATTGTGATAGATTCTAATCCCAGATTCAGAATTGATGTTGGAAGTGAGGGTTGCCTGGAGACCTGCAAGGAAAGAAGGGTTGAAATGAAGCAAATAAAGCAACAACTAGGAAGGTGTTGGACAGTAAGGGAGGCTTAATTTATCTTATTTTCCATTGATTGCTTTTCCTACTTATACTCTTCATGAGCTAGCAACTCACCACCTTCAAGTGAGTGACATCTTTTCTGAGTTGTTCTGCCATGCATTATTTCACAAAAATAAATTTATTAATTGCTCTATGTGGTACTGCACCCCTTCATTGTGTACCAAGTGTAAGGGAAAATATTGCAGTCAGTATCTGACATGTGGAACTAATTTGCCTCCGTTGGAGTTCAGGGAGAGGTCTTGGCTATTACAGTGGATGAAAACATTAGGAGTTATAGGCACCTCACCTCATGATGCTTCATTTGTAGTTTACATTTGTGATGATATACTATGGATAAAATATGGGGACTATATCCTGGTCCCATTGAAATCAGTAGGAGTTTTTCTCTTAATTTCAACTAGGCCATGACCCTGAGAATCTCTGCTGGCTCCTGGTGAAAGATTTGTTCTATTCATGCCCCTAACTAGACCTCCTCTGAGGACTTAGTTTTTAATATTGCTACCAAATCTGCTCCTTAGGTAATAATTCTCTCTTATTGAAGTTTATTTGTGCTTGATTTGGGACATCCTATGCTCAAAGGAAAACATGTTTCTATACCTATATTTTTCTATCCTTAAATACGATAGTATTGTTAGGGGTAATTATAGACTGAATCTCAGGAAATAGTATCTGATTAAAAGGGAAAAGACTTAAGAACAATTTACCAAAGGATAGGATGGCAATCCTACAGGTAAGATACTCTTACGCAAGAACTGCAAGAAACAAGGCTTAACTCTGAGAGGAAAGACTAGATTACTTAATAGCTCTTTAATATCATCAGTTTCTATGAATGCAAATTCTTTCCTTGAGCATATTGTGGATTTTCCCCTTACTAACAGTTTGGATTTGATAAGCTTATCTTTGTCCATGGGTGAAAATATGTACTTCAGTATTATTCTTGCTTTAGTAATAGACTCTTTCATGGTCCCACAGCTGGAGCATGTACTGCCTACAGGTCATTCATAACTTACAAATCCTTTGACTAAAGGGCACCAGAATTCTAATTTTCTACATAATATTTCTTTTCTATCAGCTGATCAGTGGAGATCTTTGCTTTAATGTATTCCACTTAATTGTATAGTGCAGGCATAAGAGTATATTAAAATTGTTGTGTGACATATGAAGTTAAATTTTGATTGTCAAAAACATGAACGCTACACCAAAGTGATTTCTGACACTGAGATATTTCCTTAATGCAAGTATTAATTGCTTCTGGAAAAGGGAGAGCTATGAAATGCTGAGTGTGCTCTCATCTAATATCTGATTTATCTGTTTCAGTATCTCAGGTTCATCAGCTCCTATTGGAAGTTTCACTCCATTGGTGTACCTTGTTTTAGGAATTTTGCAATGTTTTTTATTAGAAATCTCTCCCAGTTTGGGCTGGGTTTGAAGAAGTGCACAGTTTATTCAGTGTATGTGGCCATATGCATCTATATGCTCAAGGGTCTCAGGAGTTTGAAGCTGAATGGTAGAGATTTTTAAAATCTTCTTGTCTGCATGTTCAGGCTCAAGTGTCCATATGAATGTTTTGTTATGCTTTGTCACACAAAGTTATGCCAGGAAGGAAGGCCATGAAGGTATTAAGCCGTTTATTGCCTAGTCCTGTGGTGCTAATTTACCACTTTATGCTCCCTGCATTTTGCATCATTCCTTTAAAACTGTGTAAAAAACCATATTTTCCATCTTGAATTCCTTTGCCTTTACTCTCATAGATAAGTATCCTGGATCTGGCACTGCCTCATGTCTAAGATGATTAACATTGCAGAGGGGATGGGGATAAGGTATTTTCCCTGGGGAAGAAACATGATGTCTGTCTACCATGGGTGTTGCTGCATTTAGTTTTCTGTGCTGTTCCTGGTGTCATTGTTTGTCACCTTCTCTACTGAACTGTGGGAGATGTGTAGGGCAGTCGTGTTGAGTACATGTATATTATATAAGTAATGAACCAAAATATTCAATCTTGCTACTTCCTGGTGTGTTTGGATCAACTCACTGAATCAATA
The DNA here is from genome assembly GCA_013397055.1 of Pachycephala philippinensis. Lineage (NCBI taxonomy): Eukaryota > Metazoa > Chordata > Aves > Passeriformes > Pachycephala > Pachycephala philippinensis. Next base: position 1,455,989 of record VWZT01007780.1, read on the forward strand.
TTAGCACTTCGCTTTGTTAATTAACTTGCCAAAGAAAACCACTTATTCACCTGAAAGAGTACCAAGAAAACAAGACCCTAGTATTCTTCTCACAGTTGTCCCAGGTGTTCAAGTATTTGAAGCATCCTGTAGCTAGTCTTACACTAATTTGTAAAGAACGTAGTTGTGTTGGTTTGAGACAAATTTGGAGGAAAATGTCCGAAATGAACATCCCTCTGTTAGAAGGCAGATTTCAGCAGCCTCTGAAACCACCAGGTTCAGAAAGAAATTTCTCGTAGGAAAGTGAAAAAAACCTATTTATTTAACAAGCAGGGTGCATGCAGGAAAAAGAAAATGAATGTTAAGTAATAAAACCTCTTGCTATGGAGAAGAAACCTGGGTAGATTTCAGAGTCCGTTCTGTGGGTGCGGCTCTGCCCTCTCCCGAGCTGGGGTTCGGAGTGGGCCCCTCCAGGCCACAGTGTGATGCCTCCCAGTGATGGTGTTCGGGACCCGAGCAGAACAGTCCCAAGAAAAGTTCTTGCCTCAGCTAGCAGGCTAGCTAAAAAAGCAAAGAATTTTAACTCTCTGTCTCTCTCCCGAGAAAAGGAGCTGAGAGTTGGGAAGAAGCAGGAAGGTGCTTTCCTCAGCTCTGTAGCGGCAGGAACACAGGGGAGTGTGTGTGTCCTTGAGCACAAACCACTCTGAAAAATTCACCTGGCTTCTCTCCCCCCTCTTCTGAGAAACAGCTTAAAGACACAGGAAGGCACAGGATTCATGTCTGGCATAGGGCAGACGATAGGGAATACAGTATCATACAGTCACCCCAGGACAGTAGTATAAGTAAATCCATTTTTTTATACAAGATTTCATAGTGATAAGAATGTTTGATGGAGGGAAAATAATTCAGTGCAATTTGTAACTTGGAGAACACAATACATTTGACTCCTTTTTCTGTATAATACAAAGAGTTCATCTGTTGCACAATGTTCATTTTTAATTAAACATTTTATCATTGCACAGCCTTTTATTGACATTCCTCATAATAGAGCTGATAAGATCTTGACCTGCTCTTCAATACAGCAACATATAATTCAATACTCTGGCACACACTGTTCCCTTCAGAATTAAACACATGATTTTCTGATTTAATTTTAAAGTCTTATGTACTTTTAGTCCCATTTCTTTACTTTAACTTCCTAGATTTATGCCCCTTTTGACTTATGCATTTTGGATGCAACCATTTCTTGGGCTATCACTCGTGTTTGCTCAAGCTTTTAGCTAGCTGGACCACTTTATTGAATCTATTTCTCCTTTCTTTCATTTCTTTTTTTAAATTTGCAACAAGAGGTGATTTATCACCTAATCTTGTTTCCTACTGTACCTTTTGAGTACAATTTTGATTAGGTGTGCTAACTTAACTCACTATTGCCTTAATCACAGGTACCTAGAATTTCTGCTACCACAGAAATTCCTTAAGATACTTCATGAGAAGAGATTCCTGAAAATGTCCCCAAAGATGAATAACGAAGCTGATCCCTGTCAGTAACCTTAATGAAGGCTGTGATATAAAGCTTCCCAGGATCATGTCTTTAGCCATACAGATAAGCATCCCTGTAGCTTGGCAGGATTTTGTCACCTCCAGGGGACCTGCACCAGGGGAGTGGGAACCAATCCCTTAAACTGGTAGTGGCTGCTGTGGTGCTGCTGGCACGGGACAGAGCTGGAGACAAGCTGGCCATAGAGCAGCATCCAGAGGGAATAAGCCTAAAGTACATTTCCAGGGGTTGCTGTTTCCTACACTAGGTTTTAGTATTCCTCTAAATGGGAAAAACAGAGTTCTCCAATATTTTACTGCAGCAAATCCCCCCTTCTGAGCCAAGCACCCACATAATCACCTAAATTTCTGAAGATCATCAGGTGTTTCAAGACCCAATTTCTCAGTAATCTCCTCACCTCTTGCTATATCAGCTGTCTCAGATGATAATCACTCAACTACCCCATGCTCCTCTTTCATGCTTTGTAGTCAGCTTTGCTGTTCATCCTTCTCATACTGCAGGCCTGCCACTGTTCACTGTAAATGTATATTGATTTGAGCTGATAATTTTGAGGTAATTTGATACCCATTTGAAATTATTTCATGTAATAAATTGCAGAAAATGCAGAGCTGCCTTGCACTTGAGAAGAGCTTTAAAGATGGGGGAATACTCAACTATTGAGGATGTTTTCTTACACTGTGGCAGATTTTTAAATTTTGCTTGGTCAGCATAGCAGAAGTTAAAAATCACACAGGACCTCTGACAGTAGGAAGTTACCATGTGCCAGATGTGTCTCTTTCAAAGTTAAACCTTCCAAGCTCTTTGGTCTTCAACAAGCTCCAGATCTTCATGGATAAATAGGTACGTAATAAATTTAAATAAGTACTTACTAGATGTCTGAAGTAAACCTAGATTTCTGGTTTAGGTTGTTTTTTTTTTCCTTCTTTTTGGCATGTTTTTTCTCCAAACCTACAAGAAAATATACTGCCATGTTATTGGACACATAGAGGAGTGTGTGACTTGAAAGAGACAGTGTATTGGGCTTTATTAATTGTTCTAAAAGGGAACACTTTATGAAAAAGGAGTAAATCCAACACCATATGTAGCAAGTTCATGGAGTGGTACACCTAGCTGAGTTGGAGAATTGTGAAAACACAATCAAGGTGTGACTGGGGTACTGAGGACTCTGTCAGCTCAGGGGCCACAAGCCACAGGTGCCCCTTGTCTTGGTTGCCTCTGCCATCCACGCTGGATAGATTAAGGCAGATCAGGGAAATGCCAGCAGAGGCCCAGGACATTGTTTGCAGTGCAAACACAGCTGATACATTACAGGTGCAGGGCCTCACCATCCCCACAGAGGAGGGGCAGTGACAGCAGAGAATGAAAAAGAAATGAAACTGTTTGTTGCATTTATCCCTGAAAGCTCACTTGTTTAAACCAGATTTAATGAGTCATATCAGATGAAGCTTCCAGTTGCATTAGAAATACTGGAGATCTCTGCTGAAATAAAGATACTGAATTTTGATCACATGGTGGAGTAGAGAGGCTCAATTTATGCATATCCTAAATAAATTCTGCATCTATCCTTTAGATTCAGTGGTGCTCATGAACTTGTTTGCTCTCCCTTGCTCTCCCACCCTGGGCAGTCCTGCAGCTGACATGAAGAACAGAGAGGAGTAACACTGGTATTTTGCGTTCTCACTTTGTTTTATTGGGTTTTCTTGATTTATACTTCTGCAACTTCAGGCTGGCTCACAGAAGAAAATGTGCAAGCTAGTATGGTGACTGGTTGCTCCACAGATGCATTGGTATTGTTTTTTCCCAGCTCTTCACCACAAGCAGTCCTCCAAGTATTTTCTAGAATTAATAAAATAATGTCCTGGGTTTTAAACATATTTAAAGCTTCTAGAAAAAAAAAAAATCTGTTGTATTTACTGGTGAACATTTGTGTACGTGTTCACTTGTTTGTAGGGAATTAATAGGCACCTCATTTCCCACCATCTTTATACAGAAAGTAAAGTAAAGCATTTATAGGAAATTAAACCCCGCTAACATCTACTTTGAATGTCATCATTGCAAACTTTGATAAGTATTTTCAAATGTTCATGTTTTCATGAACACTTTTTTAAAAGCAAAAGTTAGATTGTGTTTTTACTGACAGAACTCAAAGAAATGTAGATGTTATTTCTCCAATAAAAAATATTTTATATAATTAAAAAAAAAAATTTTATTCAAAGATACACCATCACCAGAGGGAAGGTGCAAGTGGCATTTAACTAAGTCTGTAACCTCGTTTGAAGAGATGTGTTCTAACTTATGTCAATTAGTATTTTGGATCCACATCCTTGGTCACACTGTTCACATCCCTGTGCAGTGCAGGGTCTGGCACAGGTGGCAGAGCCATGGAAGTACAAGTCCACAATGGGCCACAGCGGCTGAGATTGGCGCTGTTGCTGCCGAATTATCAGCCTTCTAAAACTCATGAAAATTCACACCCACTTCATGTAAAGTCTAATTTGCTTCTGTATACACTCAAGACAGGAAAAAAGTGTGTTTTAAGAAGAGAGGAGTTAGGTAGCATTGTCGTTTCTGTGTATATTTGTTTAGTGCTTTAGATTTTGTGAAAAGACAAAATCTGTTGACTGTGTGCTTTGGTTACATTCTGCTCCTTAAGAAGGAATGTGTTTTGTTCATCAGCTTATTAGCTGACAAAATAGCAGTCAGTGTTAATTTTAGAGAACATTATTGGAATATTACAAGTACATTATTTAAAATGAGTGGATAAGCCATATTTTGTTGATGTTCTATTGGGGTTTGCCCATTGTAAATCTCACTATTTTATAGAATACGCTTTAATGATTCATGAAGTACCAAAGTTAATTGCTTTGATACTGATAACAAGCTTCTGTAAAAATAAATCTATTAACTCTAATAATTTAATTCTAGTACATTATTAGTACAGACATTTAGAGTGCTCTCTTACATTTAAAAAAAAAAAAGGAACCAACCCACCTCAGTATTTGGAACTTTTAAAGTTCACAAACAGCCATGTAGGGAATACCTACTGTACCTAGAGAATGTGTATGTAAGGTAATGTAGGAAATAGGAAGATATTGGAGAAAGCTGGCTGTTTAGTTAAAGCATTTAGCTAGAACTTGCAAGGTGCGAGTTAATTTGCTGAATTCTACTGTGAAAAATTTAACATTTTTCATGATTCCCCATGCAAGATTGATACCTTAATCTCCTGGGAGAAAATAAGTGAGAATTTGAACAGATTGTTTTGTGGAGCCTGCATTGTAGTCCACCTGCCTTCTTTTTATAGGATGAGGTTAATTTTCTGCCATTTCTTTTCCTCACCTTTCCTCTGAGCTTTATTTTATGGGAAAAGCCTATTAGAACTGTCAAACTTGTTATTTCAACAGTTTTTAGCTCTGAATTGTGTACAAATGATGCATAATTTTTATGTACCTTCCTGCTAGGATGTTCTCCTCCTCCCTGTACCCACATGCACACTGAATTGCAGTTTTGATATGTATTTAATGAAAGGACATTCTTCTGCTCTGCAGTTGCTCTCAGTTGTTGAATTTAGTGGTGTGATACAGCAGCTTTCACTGTATCCACAAAATACGAGTGAGCATTAATAAACTATCCAAGCAAAAGGAGTTTTAAGGAAGTATTTGAATGAGGAGAGGGTGACTGTACAAAAAAAAAAAACAAACAAAACAGAAGGGAGTTCTCTCAGTTTATACTCAGGTAAAAAATGAAGAGGTAGGTCATCTGGGCAAGAAGGCCTGTAAACATCCTGTCACATGGGCAGATGATGTGTTGAAATTGTAAATTCCACATGGCATTTGGTGTGTTCTGTGAGTGTGCATACATTGGTGTGAGGAAGCTCATCCTCTGTTCCCCCTGCTGCTCTCCAGGGATTCACAGTGTGAAGTCACAGCCACGCTCACCAGCCACGAGATTGTGTGGGGGAAAAAAACAACCTGCAACAAGTATTTGCTAGAAGGTCCCATTTGAACAAAGCATTTTAACTGACTCCTGAGGCAGTTGCAAGCATTTGTGGAGAATTAACAAACAGAAAAGGCCTTCTTTTCTCCCCAGCCAGGAAAAGAGCACAGTTTTGTGCTTTGAGTGACCAGTCACGCATCGCGAGTAACGAATGGTGATTGTTCCTATCGGTCAGTTAAAAATTGTGTCACAGGGTCAAATATGTTTGCATACACTGCTCAAGGACTTGTGGCTAACGAAGTAATTAATAACACCCGTGACCTATTTGCAGACACCTGGTGAACAGATTTAAGGGCTCTATCCATTGGCTGTATTTCCTAAGGAGCAATTCCACCAGCCCTAGCTAAAAATGCATAAAATCTAGACTAGAACAAAACCACTTTCATCATGTAATAGCAATGTCCATCCTCAACACCTGCTGTTATATATCCTGTATTGATAGGAATATTACTTTATTGATAGGATGATAGATTCTGGTTTTGTGAGTCCACTCAGTCCAAACCAGGAGACCCCCAGGCCTCTAGAACCTTGAAATACCTGTACTATTTTTAAATCAGCTTTAGAGTATGAGATACTGTCACAATAATCATATTCTTTGATTAATAATATGCAGTAATGATTCAGACTAGCATTGTTCAGTGGCAGGCAAAGGTCTAATCTGCTTTTCCAGGAGTTTGTACTTACTGCAAAGATCAAGTTGTTTGTGGTCTCCAGGCAGAAAAGGAAGCTTTGGTGAGTGAAATGATGAGCAGGATTGGTCCCAGAGACTCGGCTTCAGCCTTAAAACTTTCCTCATTCCAGTGATTACTGCAAACAGAAATATCTTCCCAAATGAGTGTGAGGAGGAGGGAGTGGAGGCCAGGGTCGGGAGCATGCAAAACTCAGAACCACAAGATTTTAAATTCCATTGTATATTTAGTGCAGTTATTGTTTTTCTGGGGCTGATGTGCTGCTCTAAAGAGCAAGTGAAAACTGCAGCAATCTCTGTGTCGTTGCATTTCACACAGATTTTACTTTAATATTCTTACATTTTGTACCTCCAAAAGAAAAAAAGAACAGTTTTGAGGAAGGAGTAAAGGGAGTGTTTTGGTTAGAAAACAGCATGTAAACTTTATGACATCTAGTTTGTAAAATCTTTAGTGTCTCTTTTGCTTTTTGTTCTGTAATTGATTACTAGCACCCCCTTTAACCCACCTTAAAGGGCAAGCAGGAAATTCATGTTTTCGTTCATCAGCCCATCCCTCTGAAAACGTTCAATATTAAACCAGTTTGCAAGGAGTAAAGGCAGAAGAAACAAGAGGCCCAGTTAGACCGTGGCAAGGTTAGGAGATGCATGTCTGGTGCTTGCAGCAAATATCGGCTCTTGTTCCTGTACAATTTTTGCATGGGGAGACCAAGTTAATTGGGGTATGGCTCTGTTCTTTCCTTTATGTGTGACCTTTTATTATCTCTGTGGCCCTGTAGTTCATGCAGTGTCATAAAGCTGTGGGAAAGTCTTGCAGCTGGTGTTATCGGCTGTTGGAAATTAACTTAAAAATTGAAATATGTGTTTCCTTTTGCCTGAAGGTCTCTGGGAGTCTTTAAATTGCTACGAAGGTGCAATTATTGTGGTTGTGATTTTGCTGAGCGTTGCTTGTGCATCTTTTTCCCTTCCTTCTCTCCCCTTCTTTCCCCCACTGCTTTTTAGTGCAAGCTGTGGGCTGGCAATCAGGTGTTGTGCTGGGGGAAGGGGGTTACTTTAGGAGGGGGGTTACATGGCATAATTCCCACGAATGTAGGAGGAGGATGAAAAAGATAAAGAAATTTTGTTTTTCTGAGCTGGAGGATTCTCTGCATGACTTCCCCACTGATGGGATCATGTGCTTTCAGGCTGAGATTTTATTAACAATTCAAATGGAAATTGAGGGCACAGGAGGAGCAGATTCTCACATAAACTTGATCTGTCCATGAATGCAGTTCTCTGTTTGCCCTGACCCTGCATGGCTTAAGACACTGCCTGTGAGGCCTGAGTGCCAGACACAAAGACCGAAATGAAAAGCAAGCACATTCCAGTAGTCTGCACAAAGGCAATGGAGCAGTTTCTAGCCGTCTCCCCAGGGAGAGATCTTATCTCCTTGCAGCTAAAACCCTTTAGAGTGTTTATTTGTACGCTAGCACCCGAGGTTTATGAATTGATATGGATGCTGATTAAACTGTAAGTTTCCTCGGTGGGTCTTTTTGGGAGACACGGAGGTGTTCCGCGTGTATTTTCTTTCCCGAATACCTATCGATATTTATCGAAAGCGTGCTTTGCTTTCCTGGAGAGTGGACGCAGGCGAGTGCTGAGGCAGGAGGGAGCCCAGAAAGCACGTTCATTAACAAAAGTCATCCCCAGGCGTAGGAGAGTTTTGCAGAACTTTGTCCGGAGGGCACATCACCTGTGTTTGGCGATGCTCAGAGCAGCGCAGAGGGTCCGTGGCACAGGGTGTTCGAGCGTGGCAGCTCTCGGGAGGCTGCCCTGAGTGGCTGTGCCGATGAAATGCTGTGTGCAGCTGGCTGACCTTGTGCTCCCGAGGCAGGGGGAGGACGCCAGGCGAGGCGAGGCTGCTGTGGCCGCATCTGCGGGGCCAGCGCTCTCCGCCAATGGCAGGCGCTGCGCGGTGCTGCCTGCCGGGAATTCCGCTGGGCAGCACGGCCGGGGGTGGGTGGATGGGTGGCGGGGCTTTGCTGGGGGTTTTGTCTTTTCTTTTGGAGGCTAGGAACATATCCCGGTGCAAGAATATAATTCATACTCCGTGTCACCGCTTGATGTTAATTATCAGTACATTGTTAGTAGCGCCAGCAAATATTGGAGATTCCTTTATCAAACATTGATATTTCTGGCTCTCCTAAACAGGATTCCTTTTATGAAAACTCCCCGAAACAGTATGAAAACTGTAAAAACCCAAATGTTTTGGCTGTGTTAATTCCAAAGAGTCACAATATTAATTGCCCTAGTTTTTCCTTATTTTCAGCCACGAAAGAAAAGGAAAATAGCCCCAAAGCAAAAGCTAGCAACTTTTAGGGAGGAAATCATAACCATATGTTTTTCCATTTTTCTTGCGGCGTTTAAAAGTTTCAAACGTTTTGATACTCTTGAAAGTATTTAAATTAGTGGGAAAGAGATTAGCAAGAGATATTGATTCAGATAGTTTTGGTCCCTTAATTTTATGGGTTTATATTATCCAAAATTAATGGTCGTAGTTAGGCAAATTGTCAGTAATTGGTGACAAAATTGCTTTATTGCTTTTCTTTCATTTGATGCTAATTAATGGCCCTACATTATTAAGTTCAAGCGTCTTCTGTATTTCTCCTTCTCCATAAATATTCTTAGTGGTAATGTGTCGGGCTAGACTTTTTTTCTTCAGTGTATGCAATAATTGCCTTATAGAAATGTGATAACAAACAGATTTCTGGCATGATTTATAGAAATGTGATAACAAACACATTTCTGGCATGATTTTTCCTGAAAGGATATAAATGTTATTTGCTCAAGAGCTTGAAGTAATTTTGAGAAGAAAGAAACATTAGTAACGTGATGTGTTAATTGGTTCATGTGGTAAAACAATAGTTTTTCATATCAAAGTACTTCTTAGTAACTTACCCAGCAGTTACTTCATAAAATCTGGACTTTGCTTTGTTTTACCTGTTAAAACCCCCTTACCTCTCTCCTGCTATTTTAGAGTGTTTGACAAAAAAGTTTCTTTTTCAGTGGACTAGAATAACACCACAGAATTTTTCATCATATTTTCCACCTGTTAATGTAACTGGTATTTGGTACAGAGCAGTATCTATCCATGTTTTTCCAAACTAAATTATTTTAATAATACATAAATATTTTAAAGTCTAGAATAGATGCAGTAAATAAAAGCCACTTCTAGTTTTTTATACAAGAACTATGGAAAAACCAGATTGTGTGCGTGTGTTATTTGTTTGTTTTCTAAGAATTAAAAAAAAAAAAAGTAATGAATATATGTCACAAAATGTGATATTTTCAACATCATATACTGAAGTAGAATAATGAAGCTAAATATCAAAATGACTATTAAAAGGGAGTTCTAGTAGCTTTGTAAGAATAAATAAGTAAAAATTACTAAAAGCCAAAAAGTTTTCAAAATATACGAGGAAATAGTCTCTAAACTTTTATACTTTCACAAATTATACATATTTCTCTGCTGTCTAATCTTGTATTGCTAAACTGAGGGAATGGTATCTTTCACTGGTAGAGGACTGCGCCAAGGATAAAATATTATCTCTCTGATTGTTGACAAAGTTCTATTTAATCTCAGGTATACTCAGAAAGTTTTCAAAATTGTGATTTACTAATCCTTGAAGTGTTTTTTTTTCATCTTTTGTGATGAGTTATGCTTAATTTTTTTTCTATTTATATATTAATGAATATTTATTAATATTTTTAATATTTCAGTCATGGTGGTATTATTTAAATAAATCTTTAGAATCACTGAATTTTATATACAAATTGTTACCTGTTTTTGACATGATTTTTTAAAATGTGTTCCCCCCAAAAAGAAGTTTTGAGAAAAAATAGAGAGAAAATTTACATTTAGTTTTGCTTGAACGTGAAGATGGTATTGCTGGACTTCAAACTTCCATGTTTGTGTGCTCCGTGTTTGACTTCTGGAGGGAAATAGGTACTCCCTTGCAGTGCCTACACAGAGACTTTATGTCCTAAACTCTGAGGTATTTTGAGTTTTGTCATAGATAATAAGTTAACCTCAGGTAAACAGTATGACTTTTCCTCACAAGTAAACAAAAGGAAAAGCAGAATAACTAGAATCACTAGAATTAGGCAGAACAGTGGCAGTCTGTGGTATAAAAGTGTGAATTTAATCTTGCCAGAGAATCTGCCCACAGATTCACTCGTCAGTGCCTGAAGCAGTGTGGTCTTAGGCTGCTATTTGAGCAGCCATTTACGCTGCTTTGCTGACCTAACCATACTGAAAACCAACAAAAAGGAAGGGATAGTTCTTTGAGGAGGGGGATAGTCTTCATGACAAAGATGACCTTTGAGTGATAGCTGAATGCATTTATGTAGGTTACTAGAAAGCAAAATGACACTTCTGTAAATTGATGTTGATGAGGGATTAAATTTATGTTTGTTGATGTGTTGTGATGAAATACAGCCTCAGTTGATGAAACATTTTATTGTAAACCACTGAGAAATTTACCATGTGGATGGAACTGAGTGAAGAGAAGGCTCTGTCTTCATATGGAAACTTGTGAAATTTGCAAATGTTCTTTGAAATCCCAAATCTTCTAAATGTAACTTAAAAAATGAAGTAAATTTGAATTTCCTTAGAATTGCCTTCCATTTCTTTTGGCATCCTTGGGAGCTGTCTTGAGTAATTCATATTGCATTTGTCATAAATGGTGTCTAGTTTGTACTTGGTGTGTTTCTTCAGCTTTTGTCTGTGGTTCTTGCCCACTGACACGAGCGAGCGAAGGGGAGGAAAAGAAGCCTATTGCCCTCAGCTCCTGGTTTGCAGTGCCCGTTTTGTACATGGAAAATTTTATGTTTTCCCTGGCTTCATAGAGTGGGCTCTTCACAGCAATGCAAGTGCTCCAGAGGGGCAACCATATCATCCTGCTTCAGTTACCCAAATCGAGTACCTAATCTGGGCTTTTTCCAAGAGAGTCTGGGGATCCTTCTTTTGACTTTCCGAGTAGCCATTTTTTTTCACAAAACTTGTGTAAGCACCCTGAAGTCGTGGTGTTGGTACTTCCATGAAACTGTGACATTAGGACTTTCCAGCTTACTTCCCTTCGTTGAATGTTGCCTGCTTTTCTGGAAAATTCTATGATTTTGTTGTCTAGTGTTTAATATTGGTCATATCCTAATAAGGCATTATCTGCTCTGTGTGTAAGATACTTCATCCCTGATTTCTGTGATTGGAAGTTTTCAATGATACCTTAGTTATTTTTGGCTTTTCAGCACTAATTTTTAAGGAAAGTATATTAATCTTAACAAGTCCTGGTTGGTCTGGGTGAGTGTAACTTCAGGGGACAGTCATCAAATTAAAAAGCCTCTTTTATTTTAATTTTTCTATTGATAATTCAGGTTTAGAGACTGTTCTGAAAGATAAGAAGTATATACAGACTTTTTTTCAGTTTACTTTTAATAATACCACCTATTTAGTGACCATTAATGTAATGTTTCTGTAAATTGGATATATTATTCAAAATTAGTTCCTTTTGGGTCTGCTGTGTAAGTATACTTTCTAAAAACGAAAAAAACAAAACTGAAACTAAAGTTGTTACGTGCTGAAATTTGTTAAATAGGGATGACTTGAGGAATCTTTCTACTTTGAGAAGTCGTGACTGTCTCAGTCTCCTACCTCCAGCCAAGTCATATTTGATTGTTGGTACATGAAGAAAAGATAGGGGGAAAAAAAAAGACTGAGCATGGACGTAATAATGAAGAAACAATGCAACATAGTCAACCAGGCATGAAGAATTATGTATTGAAGCTAAGAGGCCAAGTGTCTCATCAGCTGGATTTTAATAATGCCTGGCAGAAGTGCTTGTACTTGTACAGCAATTGTTTTAATATCTAATTGTGTTTCAAGTTGAAATATGACAGTCTGCCTTGAAACATGAAGAGAACATTTCCTGTGATGCAATGTCTGAGCACTTCTTTACGTACTAAACTGAGACGAGAAAATCGGTGATATTTGTGTTTTCAGATTCCAGGAGATTTCTAATTATGCATAACTAAGGCTGTATCCTGTGCAGTTTTACTATTGTTAACTCTTTCCTCTTCCTGTCTTTATAAGTCATCTTGTTTACCGCATTCACTTGATGCAGCTTGTTCCTTTTTTTGTTGTGGGTTTTTTTTAAATACTGTTAGCTGCTTCATTTGCTGGTTAGCAGAATACCTAGCTTTGCTTGGGGAGTTTAGCTACAAAAGCAATGTAGACTTTAAATACAAATGTGACTCCAAAGCTGACATCTGAATTATGCTCCTGATAATCTAGCATTGCCCTTACAAGGTCAGGAGTAAAAGATCATCGTAATTGAAGGTTAGGAAAAAAAGAGGAGTTTGGAAAAAGCTTAAATTTTTACTTAGCATGCATACTGAAATGGATGCAATAGTCAAAGTGTAGCCTGGTTTTGAAATGGGCTTTTTTCATTTTATTTCTCGTGATCGATTGGTATGTGAAGCTGGAGTTTTTCAGGAAAAGTCTGGGATTATGAGCCGTCAGCCTCTGCTTTTAGCACAGCAGCGAGGTTATCAATAATGCATTGGAGATCTCAGACTCCTTGAACATAGGGAAATCACAGCTGGTGTGGGTTTATTGTCGAAATTGCAGATTTGCGCCAAGAGGTCACGACAACTGCATGTCAGACGGTCACACACACGCACACAGACATGTCTTGAGGGAATGAGGGGAATAATATCTGAAGAATTGCCAGTGCCCATGTTATTTAGAAACTCTTCATATGTTTCTATAGTTCAGCTTTAAAAGCAGCATATTTAATGCTGCTTGCAGCGGCCTTTTGACATTTTGGCCTTTCCCAGTATTGTAAGTTTTATTGTTTTCCTGACAAGTTTATTCATATACTAACAGCTTGCTTGGCAGCAACGTTCAGACTCAATACTTAGGCTTTCTGGTCACGGTGATGGCTGGCAGTAATAGAGAGGGAGAATAAGTGAGTGTGGAAATGCAAAGCTGTCTCTTGTTACATTTTATCGATCTCATTCTGGTGTCATTCAATTAAGACAGAAATGTGATGGATAGTGTCTGCATAGATCCCTACTTTTCTTTCCAGCCACTCTATATAAAGCTTTTTTGGGGGGAGGGAGGAGGAAAGGGAGTGTGAGGGGAGGAAGGGGTTGCAAATCAAAGATACAGTGTGATTTGAATTACAGATCAAACCTATCTTTTAAAAAAATCATTAATCTAAAGCTATGCTGAAAAGCAATATTAGCAGAGCTAGCATTCTCTGTTGTCTTGCTAATAAGTATCTGTAAATGTCCAGCACATTGTACATTGCAGTTGAAGTAATGTTGTTTTTTTGTTTTTTTTTCTCCAGATCTTGTCAGTGGTTTATGAATAAACACTTGATTCTTCTGAATTTAATGCACAGATAGAAATGAAAGGATTTACTTGCCTAAGAGAGTTGCCTGCATGCTGTAGGGCAGTAATTCCAGATAAACATCTGAAGATAAGAGTTGTTCATTTCAGCCCATTGTTTACTTTAAATATGGTGAAAAAAAAATCATTGAGAAGCTCTGTCAGTGTAGTACAAAAACACAGAGATTAGCTCCATGGGCTTAAGCAGACCTACATCGGTTCACAGCCGAGCCTCTTGCCCAGACTTCACACAGTGGCAACTTCAGAACTGATAAATTACTTTCAATCTAACTCACAATTTTCTGCCTAAAATGTGAATGAGACAATCCTAGAATGCATGGGTGATTTCCAGACATGTTTTTTGTCATCAGATTGGGGCAGACTCCTTAGATGTTCTTTAGAATGTCCAGGCTCCTTAGTTCCCTGTGAGCAAAGCCTTGATAAATCCTGGTTTTCCTTCCTATCTTCTCTGTTTGGAGGTAGGAGGGCTGTCAGTCCAGCTCTCCTCTGTTCCCATGGAACTTACAGGGGAAGGGTTTGCAACTCAAAAACCTATGTCCAGGGCAGGTTTGGGATTCTCTGCCGAAATGAGGTTACCTGGACAAAAGCTAGTTCACCAGAACCAAAGTACTTCGCAGATGTATATTGGCCATTCCAACTATCACAAACAAGAAAAGACCAACCAACCAAAACACAAGAGCAAACCAAGCTGTGCCACATGCAGTATGTAGGGTTGGTATTCCTGGCTTTCCAGCCATTGTGGCTGCTGACAATGTTCCACCTTTCACAGCGTGGCTGTCTCCCAAAGTCCCTTTTCCTGCCCTGGGGAGCAAAGGAGCCCTAGGAGCCACATTTTAACTAAGAGTCTTGGGGCTTTGATATTCAGGACTGTATTTTCCTTGCAACTGTCATTATTGAATCCACAGTTACCACTGTGGAAGGCATTAATTACTAACTAAGAAATAATTACGTTGTAAGGTTTTGAAGTTTTAAGGTATTTAACATTTAAGCCATATTTTACATGTGACAAGGCCAAGATTTTAGAAATGAAAGCATACTTCTGTTACTCGTTCAGATAAGTATTCTGACTGCTTGTTTGTGATTGCTGTGTTCCTCAGGTTAACAGTAGTTACTTGGTCCTCTGTAGAACCTACAACAGAGTTATGGGCCTCATTTCTGGATTCATGGGCTTGCAGATCAAACATCAACTAGGATTCGAGTTTTCAGAACTACAGAATTTCAGATGAGAGGATAGGCCTGAGATGAACCAAGGTTTCTCAGAATAATTTGATTTTGTGCTATTAATACTTCTGCTAAATCGATCAGCAACAGTTATACTGCCATGAGTATAAAGTGTCTTCCCTTTGTGTAGGAGTTCTACCAGGGATCTATAACTTGTCTTCTGAGGACTCTTGGAAAGGAATCACGGGAGCAAAGTACAGCCTCCCAGACATGAGGATGCAAGATGGGCCTCAGGCCTTTCCAGTCATTGCTGGTTTTTTACAGTTACTCTTCCAGTCACTGCTGGTTTTTTACCTGAAAGCAAAGATAGGTACACTCAGGACTCTGAATAATTGTTGGACCTGCTCTTTGAGGGCTGATCTAGAGTGGGCATGCTGCTTAGGTGAATCATGGATATTTAATTCCCACTGCAGCTCTTGAAGTCTGGGGGATACTGAGTATATACAGCTTGAATACTTGCGCCACTGCCAGTATCTTTTGAAATTACTTTTAATAAAAGACAAAGAGGTAGATTCTTGTTATGCTTCTATCACCCCCTCAAAGTAACACTGTTTTATTATTAAAGTTAAATCGTGGTCTAACGTGTTGTAGCAAAGACAACATTGTTTATGCAACATCCCCTCTTTGTTGAGGAGACTTTCAGTGCCGGGCCATTTGATAAATCGTGCATTTGCCACTCAGGTATGAAATCAAAAATATTTGTATGCGTTTAAAGCAAACAGTGTTGCTCAGATTTTACAGGCAATCTCCCAGCCAGTGCTGTTGGTATAACTCCTTAACATAAAGCAGTTAAAGTGATTTCCTCATTTAACATCCTGACTCGGCACAGGTTTCTGTTTCTTTTTGCACTCCAAACAGAGAGTTTGCTTTGCTCCTTCCTGGCTTTACAGGCTCACATAATGTAACATATAAAATAGTCTTGCATTTTTAATTAGTGTTCATTTCACTGCAGGAAGGAAAATATTTGTGGTGTAAAAAAAAGGAAGAAAATATTTTTTAAAATAATGTGACTTAGCGGGAGGAGACTAAGGGGCCTTGCAGTATCAATCTAAAAAAATTTTGACCAATGTAAAATCTGACCGTGATTTTTAAAATTTGGGTTTTTTTTCAATGGTTCATTGAACTATATCAGGTTCTAACAGCCATACATAAAATAACATTAGGAAAGACAACCAGTGTCTGAAATAAGCACTATTAAAAAGTGCTTATTAAAAAGGCAACTTTTAATATAATTATTCTACCACAAACTTCTCTTTTCCCTAACCTGAAGGAAGTTCATTGAGGTGTACTTTTGGATAAATTCAATGCACTGACAGCTGTCTCTGGAGCTGAAACTGAACAGGCATTAAGTTTATAAAACTTGAGTTAGAGGGTTTTGTGTCAGTGTCACGCTTTTCATAGATGTCTGCATTTCATAGTTCCAGAAGTAGTACCACAAGAACTACTTGTTTTGCACAGTATTTAGATCTCAGAAGGCAAAAGCTATAATAACACAAAACAAACTTGCTTTAAGACATACACTTGAATTTCCAGTTTTATTTCTAAACTTCAGAAATTCACAGAAGACTGAGGAGAGGAGGGAGGGAGATTTCCTAAGCATAAGCATTCAAGTGGTTATGGCCTATTGTACTTTTTTTAGAATTGAAATATTTCAATAGCTTGAAAATGAGCCAGACAGACTGCGTATTATGAACGGGGGGAAAAAAAGGATAAAAATAAATAAAGAGCAGCTGCAGTTCTGTTAGCACTGAAACAGAGTTAAAAGAGACCTGAAAAATTATAGCTGACATTATGTACACAAATCTAGGAGAAAAGAACCCTAAAGTCCATCAAATCTTGTCATATTCTGTTCTGCTCTGAACTGATCTTAGGGTTCAATGTTTAACGTACGAGCAACAAATTTTTTCTTTTTCAAGTGCTTATAAAGATTTAGGATTAACTATATAAGACACAAGGCAGAGCTTTAAACAGTTTGCTTGAAAACAGAAAAAAGTAAGTCACTCAATATCTGAGTCTGATATGTTTTTGACTATTATCAGCTGTAGCAAGAATTTACAAGTAATTGCCTACAACATGAGGGTAGAAAATATTAGTATTGTTTAAGAAAAATTACTTTTTGTTTTGGAATTATTTTTGGGATTCTCAGATTCCTGGGTTTTACTCTTTCTTGATATTTAACTCTTGGTGGACCAGACAGTCACATTTTTTCGATGTGGAATTCAGCTTTATTACTTCAATATACAGAGAATGTCTAAGTTTTGTTACATTATTTGGTAATTAGAACACTTTAAGTGAGAAAAAGAGAAGTATTCAGAGTCTGCTTGAATTTGCAACATGTGGCTCCAGAGTATGGCAAACATTCATTCAATCTCTGTGTGAAGGTTGAATAAATAAACACCATTTTTCTTTATTGCACTTTATCCAGTAAACTAAAGATAGTAGAATAGCCTTGTTTAGCCTTGCCTTTTGATTTTTCAGTATTAAGTAGTCTTGTCCGTTAATCAAAAACTGGACAGTCTTTCACAGACAGTGTTCCAGCTGAAGAGGAATCAATGATGTTTAGGCTTCTTTTCCACCTGAAGTTCAGTATTTAACAAGTATAGTAATTCTGATTGTCAGAAAATGTGAGATGGTAGACATAAAAAAACCCATATGCTAGAGAAAACTGAGTTTAATCTAGAAAAGTATCTATAAATAAAGGTGGAATGCTTTATGAATTTAGTCCAAATAATGATTAGATGTGGTAATGGTGATTACCAAGATTTTGGAAGTAAATTCAGGAATACAGTCATGTTAACTTGCTTTAAGGAAGATAAACAAATCTCTCATAATCAGTTTTTGGGTTGGAACAACTGGGAAAACTCTTCCTACTGATTTTTTATGTGCAATGCTAAAAATAATTTTTCGTAATTCTGGGTAATTGGAAATAAAGAGAAGTAGTGGAGCAAGTCATGTTAGCAATCATTGAATCATCATAGAATCAG
The DNA here is from genome assembly GCA_013397055.1 of Pachycephala philippinensis. Classification (NCBI taxonomy): domain Eukaryota; kingdom Metazoa; phylum Chordata; class Aves; order Passeriformes; genus Pachycephala; species Pachycephala philippinensis. Next base: position 1,473,859 of record VWZT01007780.1, read on the forward strand.
AATGATTTGAGTTGGAAGGGATCTTGAAGATCATCTCATTCCAACCCCTCTGATGAGGGCAGGGACCCCTTCCACTATCCCAGGTTGCTCAGAGACCCATCCAACCTGGCCTTGAACACTTCCAGGGATGGGGCAGCCACAGCTTCTCTGGGCAACCTGTGCCAGGGCCTCACCACCCTCACAGTAAAGAATTTCTTCCTAATATCTAATCTAAATCTATCTACTTTTAACTTAAAACTATTCTCCCTCTTCTACTACTATGTGTCCTTGTAAAAAGTCCCTCTCTCCAGACTTTTTGTAGGCTCCCTTCGGGTACTGTAAGGGGTTCTAATGTCTTCCTGGAGCCTTCTTTTCTCTGGGCTGAAAAACCCCAATTCTCTCAGCCTTTCCTCACAGCAGAGCTGCTCCATCCCTCTGATCACCTTGGTGGCCTCCTCTGGCCTGGCTCCAGCAGGTCCCTGTCCTTGCTGTGCTGGGAGCCCAGAGCTGGATGCAGCACTGCAGGTGGGGTCTCAGCAGAGCGGGGCAGAGGGGCAGAATCCCCTCCCTGCCCTGCTGCCCACGGGGCTTTGGATGCAGCCCAGCTCACGGGGGGTTTCTGGGCTCCCAGAGCACACGGCCAGGGCATGGTGAGCTTACGTGGACATTAACAGTGATTATGGAAAATATAGCTGTGATCAATGTACCCATTCCATATCTTTATATTCTAGTAGGAATATTGCCTCTTTATTTCGGTTTTACTAGAACACCTCTAATTCTTAGTGGTCAGTGTGTTTCTACACTGTGCGCTAAGTGTTGGCAAACAATGGGAGGTGAAAGTCTATGTGGTGGTGCCTTTGTCCTGAAAAATGGTAGTTTCCAACACTGTGGAAAGGGACCTAGGGGTCCTGGTCCATGGCCAGTTGAACATGAGTCAGCAGTGCCCTGGCAGCCAGGAGGGCCAAGCATGTCCTCGGGAGCATCAGGCACAGCATCACCAGCCAAGCAAGGGAGGGGATTGTCCTGCTCTGCTCTGCACTGGGCCTCACCTCAAGTCCTGGCGGCAGTTTTGGGTGCCACAATGTAAGAAAGACCTTAAGATATTAGAGAGTGTCCAAAGGAGGGTCATGAGGATGGTGAAGGGTCAGGAGGGGAAGCTGTATGAGGAGTGGCTGAGGGCACTTGGCCTCTTTAGCCTGGAGGAGACTGAGGGGAGACCTCATTGTGGTCTTCAACGTGAGGGGGAGAGGCAGACCCGGATCTCTTCCCTGTGGTGACCAGAGATAGGATCTGAGGGAGCAACCTGAAGTTGAGTTAGATTGGAGAAAGGTTCTTCACCGAGAGGGTGAAGGAACTGGAATGGGCTCTCAAGAAAGTTGTCACAGCACCAAACCTGACAGAGTTTGGACAGTGCTCTCAGGGTGTTGGACAACACTCTCAGGCACATGGTGGGACTCTCCTGGTGTCCTGTGCAGGGCCAGGAGTTGGACTCAATGATCCTGATGGATCCCTTCCAATTCAGCATATTCTATGATTCTATGATTTTTCCACAAACATGGTACTGTGGTGCTATTTTGATTAAAGATGGTGTTCACTCTGGAAACTACAATAAAGACCTCCCATTTAAAAGGCAGGATAGACTTTTTTAGGTTCTCCATTTTTTTTGGCAGCTCTCTTCTAGTGCTAGGGATTCTGAAATCTGAATCGTATCTTTCCAGCAAATGTCAGATGCTGACAGTAAATTTGAAAACAAGATAAGTTATTTATCTTTATAGGTAAATAACGTCTAGTTTCTACTACAGTGGGTGAGAATGTTCCTGTGAGGGTCCATCTTCTTGATTGAAAGAAAAAACTTTGAAAGAAAAAACTTTGAAGGATAAATGCCCAGAATATGCATCATTGTGTGTATTTCTGCTTATGTAATATGGGAACTCTTGAAGCTCTTTGTGGTTTAGGGTCTCTTCTCCCAGGCAAGGACAAGAGAACACAGCCTTAAGCTGTACCAGGGGAGGTTCAGGTTGGACATTAGGAAGAATTTCTTAATGGAAAGAGTTGTTAAACATGAGAATGGACTGGCCAGGTTGGTGGAGTCACCATCCCTGGAGATGTTCAAGAAATAACTGGCCATGGCTTTTAGTTCCATGGTTTGGTTGGCAAGGTGGTGATTGGTCAGAAGCTGGACTCGATGACGTTGGAGGTCTTTTCCAGCTGAAATCATCCTGTGATTCAGCGCAGCTTAGGATGGTTTCTAATGATCAGTATCCTGTATGCTTCCCAGAAAGAATTTTTGGATTTCAGTTTTGTAAGGTAATCCTTTAAGCATTGTTTTTAAATTGAGTTAGTGGCCAGCTGACTAGTGATTGTATATCTTGAAATCACTTGTAGACGGACCACAAATAAAAAAACAAAATTAGAAAATAGAGCACAGTAAAAATTTAAACCGTTCCCTGACAAGCAAACACCTTGTTTGTTCCTGAAGGAGACAAGGAGATGAAGGCTTATTTGTCCTGTTGGAGAAAGATCAAACATTTTTGTAATTTTCCTCCAAAGAGAACTTGTAATTGACTTCTTCTGAAATCAGAGCAGTCTTTACAGAACATTATGTGATGTTCTTGCATGAGCCCTCCTTGGTTCTTGGTACTTAATCTTTCTTGAGCTGCTACATTCTCTTACGCTGTGTAATGTCAGTCCCTGAGGAACATGGGGTAACTTTGTGTAGAAGAATAATATTACAAATCTCTGAAGAGGTGTCCAAAATTATCAGGAAGTTTTGCTCATGCCTTTTATGATTGCTTGATTCACAGAAAAGCAGATACTTAAAAATAAAAGTGTGGACAACGTTAATGGCTGTTGCTCAAGAGGATTGCATTTCATTTTCCCAACAGCACCGCTGTCTCCTAAATAATTTCATGACTTCATAAGGGACGCAGGAGCAGAAGGGCACCTGAACCACACCAAGTCCTGACGAAAGGAAAGAGTGTTGTCTTTTTGCAGGAATTTGGAGATAAGTGCTGGAAGAAAAATACAGCTGTTTCCTAGCTGTTGTCAAGAATGAGATCTTTAGTCAGAAACTTCTCTGAGGAGAAGATGAGAGAGGGATTTTTTTTTTTCTGTTCAGTTTAATTTTCTGCTGCTCTGGCTTGGGTTCTGTCACTGTGCTATGTGGCCTGCTTGTAAAGTGGTGTGAAGCTTCTGCAGTTGTGAAGTGTTTGGGCATGCTCTTTTTCATTGGTCTGCTTTCCTGAAATTCAGACTATGTTTTGAAGATTTTATTTCCAGAATAGTGTCATCTTGCCAAAATGAAATAAATTATTCTTGCTAGTTTCAAAGTTGTAGAGGGAAAAAAAAAAATCAGTGACCTTTTACTTTTTCTGCTTTTCTGTTTGGCTATGCTACAAGCAAAATCCAAAGAATCCAAGATCATCTTCCGAGAATTAAAAAGAAAAAGAGATTGTTTTTAATATTCATAATTGGAACACTTTCCTTGAAATTGCTGAGAGTAGAGATTTAAGTTGCTTTTAAGACTAAGGTGCTGTCAAACTGCTAAGATAGGTAGGCAAATATATTTTTGTAGACTCATAGGTGTCTTTGGGTTGGAAAAGACCTTTAAGATCATTGAGTCCAACCATTAACCCAGCACTGCCAAGGCTGCCACTTAACCATGTCCCTCAGTGCCACATCTACACATCTAAATACATCCAGGGATGGTGGCTCCAGTGCTTCCCTGGGCAGCCTGTTTCAATACTTGGTAACTGTTTTTGTGAAGAAGTTTTTCCTAATATCCAAACTAGACATTCCCTAGTGTAATTAGAGGCCATTTCCCTGTTATCTTGTTGCTTGTTACGTGGAAGAAGAGCCCAATCCCCACATGGCTACACCCTCCTTTCAGGGAGCTGTAGACAGTGATAAGGTCCCCTTTGAGCTTCCTTTTCTCAAGGATGATCCCCCCCCAGTTCCTCAGGTGCTCCTCAGTGGACTTGTGCTCCAGACCCTTCCCCAGCTCTGTTCCCTTCTCTGGACATGCTCCAGGCCCTCAATGTCCTTCTTTCAGTGAGAAGCCCAAAACTGAATACAGGTTTCAAGGTGTGGCCTCACCAGTGCTGAGTACAGGGAGCTGATCATGGATACAAACCAGGTGCCATTGGCTTCTTGACCACCTGGGCATACCTGGGCTCATGTTCAGCTGCTGTTGATCAGCACCCCCAGGTCCTTTTCTACCAAGAATCTTTCCAGCCACTTTTCTCCAATCCTGTTGAACCTCACGCAGTTGTTCTCAGCCCACGGATGCAGCCTTTCCAGATCCCTCTGTAGGGCCTTCCTGCCTTCCAGCAGATGAGCACTCCTGCTCAACTTGGTGTCCTCTGCAAACTGACTGAGGGTGTGCTTGATTGTCTCATCCAGATCATCGATGAAGATATTAAACATCAACAGCCTTTCCTTCATCTGCTGTGTTGGTCAAGCAGGACCTGCCTTACTGGCTGCACCTGATCCCCTGACTGTCCTGCCCCTGCCACATCATGGCACTCACTACTGAGAACCTCACAATTTAGTCCTGTACTGGATAAATTTCTTCCATCTCTAAGTATATTCTAAATACTTCTAAGGAAATGTGGAAAGCAAACTGAAGTACAAAGGACTGTGCGTTTTCAAAGAAATGAAAACGTGGAGCCAAATTTTGTGCTTTGTTCTTTGTGCTTCCTTGACTTACATGTTGTTCAGACTACGTACATTAGGTTTCTTTCCAATATCTTGGAGTGGTGGACAGATGGATGGATGGCTAGATTGGTGTGCCTGTGTATACAAATATGTGTTTATAGGATCATAGTCAACATTTCTGGTCATTATTATAATACCACCTCACATTAGTGTGTTATCTATATCTGATTCTATTTTATGCAGAGGCAAAAAATTAATATGCCCAACTCAGAAAAGTAGTCCTAAGTTTGTTTCTTTGTGTAGATGAGAGTATATTAATTCCCTCAAATTAAAGAAATACTTGAAGTCTCTTTAACAGTAAAATTTATATTGGTCAGCTACAGGGATGACGGAGGTTCTGTTGAGCATTTCCAGATAAAGGAGAGCTTGGGTCAATTAATTTCCATTATTTCAGGTACCAAGATTCAGTCTCCTTAGGCCTTTCCTCCGCTTTCTCTATATGCTTTAGATGGTTATATCTAATTGATGGTTGACCTTCTTTCTTGACAAACCAGCAAATCCTGAACTAATTATATTTAAATGTAAAACAATGGGATAAATAATCTCTTTCTTACAAAATGAGTGGTCTGTAGCAATCAGACTTGAAAGCTGTTTATTTGACTTCTTGAGAAAAGGTGGGGGTTGAGTTCCGTATAGCAATGAAATAAAATTTGTGGATATTCCCAGAAGTTTGATAGTAGCATCTAAATACAGATGCAGATATCATCAGGTGCTCTAAATGACATGGATATCAGAGCTTTGGTCCCCTGGTCTGGTGAAGGCAAATTTAAATCTGAGATTTGTGAGCGTTGATCAATTTTGCTTCTTTTGTTGATTATTTCTCTTTTTTTGATTAATTTTATGTATGAAATCTTGACTCACAGTATAAGTCCAAAAATTATGAATGAAAAAGGTATGGGTAGAAGTCTTCTAGATTATCATGCTATAATATCATTTAATATTTGTGGTCCAGGAATGTAATACCTTATCACTGAGTTTAATCACATGAGTATTAGTAATTCATTTCCTAAAAAATAATTCCCCCCTTGCATGGAGTTTTGAAATGGCTGTATATAATCGAAGAGCAGTAATATATCTTTAGGAAACCAAATCATCCTGGAAATTAAATACTAAATGACAGAGTATTTCATGAATAATAACTATTTAATACTGTCTTTAAGAGTCTAAGGAAATAGCAAGTGACTAGATGAAATCAGAATAGCAGTTTAAAGGTCCAGGGTTCTAGAAAGTGACTTTATCTCTATGGATTTCTGCCCGAATTCAGAGTTGGCTGAATGAATGTAGAAATATGCAATCAGATGCTGCACTGCAGCTGCTCTGTTTAGGGGACTCAAGAGTACATCTTTTCTGACTTTAAGTGGGCAGTAAATTATTTTCACTAATTCCATCTCCCATTGCTTTCATAAGTAATAGAGGAGACGTTTGCAGTTGTTTGATCAATTTTTACCTGCTTAGGTAAGCCATTGATCACTGACCTGTGCTACATGACTTTTTGTCAAATATAAAAGCAAAGTGGACTTTAACATCCTTGTGGTGGTGGTGAAGGGGATTTCTTCTACTGTGGTAGTTTTATGACTGCGGTAATTTTTTTTTTTTTTTTTTTTTTTTTGTTAGGTTCCAGTTGCACTTGCACGCTGGTTTTGTTCTGGAGTATCTTAATAAAGTTATTGATGTTAAGGATATGATGACATAAAATAATTTCTTAGCAGGGACTTTTGGAATGTTTCTATCATGTTGGGCCATCCATATAAAGCAGGAAGTTATAAAATGGAAATTATTTGCTTTGTTCAAGGATTGATACGTATCAGTCTTGCTGCCTGTTGATATGCTCTTGTCTTACTACAACAAGCTTTCCTAAAAAATGGACCATGTTCTGCAACAAATGAGTTACTTGGTATATATAAAGAGAAAGGGATATAATGATTTCAACATGGTTTTTAACCTGGAAGGATAACTAATGGATGTAGAATAGAATGGAATTTTCTTTCACATTTATTTTTAAAATACTTCAGAGTGCATTAGAATAATGAGCTAGTTACTGGTAATGGAATGAGAATAAACAAGGCCGTTTTTATGGTATGGCAAATTAGACATCAATTATGTGGCCAAGCAGCACTGAAGGATGTAGCAGACTGGGAATTAAGCTGTAGTGTTAATTGATTATGAAATCATTTGATAGTCCTTGGTTTTATTGAAATGATTCTGAGAGTGCATCATAAACTCAAAATCCATTATAGGAGAGGCCCCACATTCTGTACTGAGCATAATGTCAGTAGTGGGCCAACTTCTGACAACAGTGAAAAACTTACTTTGATTTTTGCAGCTATTTTGCATAAAATGATTAGGGAATTGTGCATCTTTCTGGCCATAACTATGAGTACAATTTGGATCTAGGTCCTTTAGTTTTACAACATGAATATCTTTTTTTCAGCCCTTGGTATATCTAGTTAAATGACACATGCTTTTCATCTTTCATGTATATATAATTTGCTTCCTTAAATTAGAGGTAAGTGTGCCAAGTGCTTCTACTTGAAGAGGCAAGATGATACAGCATTAGGTGATTAATACCGTCTAGCCTCTGTGAAAGGTGACAGCTCCCAGTTTATTTTGAATTTAAAGAACATTGTACTTTTTGGTCTATTTTTATACTCCTTCCCAAGGTTTTTGGGAACTCTCTTGGGTTGCATGGGAGAGCACCAGATGGCAAGGTGGGCCACGGGCAACCTACTGTGCCTTTGGGTGTTTTAATGTCTGTTCTTAGGCCAGACTTGGTGCCTGCTTTTCCAGGCTGCCCACTCCTTTTTTTGTACTGTGTTTTGGTGGGTCTTGCTTTGTCTTCTTCTCCGGTTCAACCTCCTAAAAGCAGCTGCACGTTTTTCATTTCAGAGTTAGAGAGCAATTGCCATAAATTCATAACACTTAAGTTCCAAGTGGTTTATAACCTTCTAAGAGCTTTCTCTCTTGCTGCTCCTAATGCAGGAGTCCCTGCCTTTTGCTCATGGAAGGTCTGGCCAGTTTGACAGCCATACTCATTTTGACTGCCTCACCTCTGCCTTGCACACTTCTCTTTTTGCTGCTTTCCACTTTCTTCTCCTAAGGCCAGGGGACCTAGGGCTGTGGAGAAGTCAGAATGTAAAGATAAAAGGAAGATGAAATGGGGAAAAACCTGTAGTCTGCAGTGCAAAAAACATAAAGGGGCAGACTATAAATCTGCAGCACAGGTTGGGGAAGACAGAGGTGAATTACGTGGCCATTCAGGATAGCTGCACAGCTGTGCTCTGCACAGCCAGAGTTTTGCTCTTTCAGGTGACTTTTGACATTCAGTTTTACTTCTTTTTGAGAGCAAATATTGTCCTAGACACTACGGGTAAAGTCCATTTTTCTGGGACGTATCAAGAGGTTTCAAGTTCTGCTCAGGCAGCTGCTGGAGATTGGCAAAAGGGATCTCATTTTATTGACTAACATGAAGAAAGAAACCTGAGCAAAAAACACACCACGAGAAACTTTTGTCCCCCCTAATTCCACTGAATAATGTTACCTCTTCATATGAACTTGTATTGAGCAATAAGACTTCTGGGTGTATGGGATGAGGTGGAAGGCAATTGAGCCAGTCTGACATTATTTGGTCACTAGTGCATATAAATACTCTTCTAGTGCCACTTATACATAGGTACCATACATTTCTTTAATGGTATTTAATTGAGATTAAAAAAGCTGTTGGAGTGGATGCTGTGAATGCATATTAGGAATATTACTTAAAACCGTAAGCCTTGATATGATAAACCATAACAAGTCTGAAGGACTCATAATGGCTTATCATGTCAATAAAATGCACTTAAAAATCCCCAAGTGATTAGAAGGAGCCATTTCAGTCTATTACATCAATTGTTATATGCTGAGAGCATGAGAGATTTATTTTTCTTTTCCATCCTCTGTTTAAAAAAAAAGAAAGGAGGAAATTAAATCATAATAAGCTATGTTCAAATAGAATCAAGGTACTAAAATAAACCCACAGAAGGTGATTTACAAATTAAGGAAGGCAGTAAAAAGTTCTTTCCAAGCAGAGAATATGCTCATATTACACTTGGTCTCTCATTTTTAAGCACCACAGGATGGCTGATGCGCAGAGTGTGTGCTTGCACCAAAGATGTTCCTGTTGAACCAGCAAGAAGTGTAAATTAAACATATTGTCACAAGAAATCAGAATAATTTTGGCACTTACACCAAGTGATGACCTCCAGCACTTGCACACAGGGAAAATTGAATTGACTTTACAACCCCATGTGGTAGTAAATGCTCGGCAACGGCTCTAGCACAAGAGGGTGGTGATATTTTCCTAACCTCATACTTCTCCTGACTGATTTTTCCAGGCATCTTCTTCAGGGGATAGGGAAAGGTTAAGGACATAACCCCCACGCTCTTGAGGGCAGTAGAGGCCCTGATGTTGTTACCAGTCTGACAGCTTCATCCAAGGGCAATGGTTCTGAAGCAGCTGCTTGGGGGTACATTTCCATCCTGGGGAAGGTCTGTCAGACTGTGTTTTCCCCACGTGTAACTCTGCCTGTTGTCCATTTGGTCTTGCCACCTGGACTGGCCTGTGAGGCTCACGTAGATCCAGCAGGCTTTGGGAGATGGCAGGAGGAGCTGCCCTAACAAATGACCTTTGGTGAGAGGGACAAGCTGATTTTGGAGGTGGTTACTGTGCTGGTCCAGTGTGCATTTTAGCCAGGGGAAAACCTTGTTTGTTAATTTACACGGCTGAAGCAGGAAAGCTTTGAATTGTTTTCTGCTAATAATAAATAAATATCCCTTGTATAGTTTATTTGCAGGCTCTGAACTGGATTGCGTAGCCGTTCCGTAGCATTTCAGACAGACCTGAGCTGGCTCTCTGGGGCCAGCTTTGCAGATGGGTCTGGGACAGTCTTAAAATGGCCCCTGGGGGCAGATTTCTGGTGAAATTGGTGTCACGGCTCCCCAGGCTGACGCAGTAGTCAGAGGGAGAGGCGAGGGCTGCTGAGAGGCTCAGTGTCCTGCTCTCAGCTGACAAGCTTAACCTCTGTGGCACACACGTTTCAGCTGTTTAATGTCTGAATAGATGGAGAGCATTCTGGGAAAGTGAATTTTTCTCTCCCAGCAGTATCCCTGCTATCTCACTTGCAGATATTACATCTTACATTTAATGCAATCCTTCCGAACTGTCCAGCTTCGTGTTCTCAAAGCCTGAGTCGTTCCTCTTCCTGCTCGTACAGAATTAACCTGTTCAGTCCTGCACCCCACTCACATGCTAAGGAGGCCCCTGGGGCAGGGATGTGTGGGGCTGCAGATTTTGGGGGATCCTTCAGTGCTGCTGCTGGCAGATAGGCAGGAGAAAGAGAAAATAAACAGGTTCAGGAGTTGGGGAAAAATGAGCTGGTGGAAGCCAGGGGAGGGAAGCAGTGGCAAGTAAACACAGCTGAAGAAGAGGAAAAAGATGTTTATGTATGCTTGTTTAAGGTTTGCAGTGGGGATAACTGCAAGTCTGCCAGGATGGTTTCTCCCCTCACAGTGCTGTGAACCCTTCGCCTATTTACATGCTGTTATATGTGAGTAAGAAATTTGGCATTATGCAATTTTCTTTATGACTGAAATGCAACCAGTGAGGTTTGGCAGAGACAAAGGTAAATGGCTCACAAGAGCCCCAGTTTGAGGCTGAGCTGAAATAACAAGGCAGAACAGGCACGTTCCCACCTGTACGTGCACACGTATGTACGTACGTGTGTGCAGTGCTGGCTTCCACCCAAGAGAGGAGGCTGCTAATTGAATGGCCACTTGGCAGGGACAGCAATTTAAGAGCGACTTAAAAACATACATTGGATTAAAAAAGGAGATGGCACCCTAAGAAACACCCAGAGATTGCATATCTCAGATTATCAAAGCTGAGGAAATGTTGGACACGGAAGCACAGCCTCTGCGTTGTTAGTCGACATCAGGCTGCACGTTCTGGAGCAATATTCCTAGATTCATTTTTCATTTTCTGATACCTTGCTGGGGAGGGAGACATGTAGTTGAACAAAGTGGTCAATAAAAGAACAAATAAGGAACAAATGTTAAGAATATTCTAGATAAGGTTTTATTGTGCAGAAATCTCTGAACAGGACATTTTTCAATCTGTTCTGTTGTTTTTACCGTATTTGTTTCACAGGCTTATGTTTCAAGCAGCCAAAAAGATAAAATAATGCTTTAAAACCCCAACAAATACTAAGATGCAGGAGAAAATAAGTTGAGAAAGTAGGCTGCGAATAAAAGGAAACCAGCAAAACAAACCCGAATAAATAAAATAAATAAAAAATACCATAAATAAAAGTACTGTTTAGAGTTTTACAATTTTAAAATCTAATAGTATGTCTAGATTTTAATATGTTGAACTAGAAATGTTAAAGTAATTATGAACATTTAAAACCTTTATAAAATGGCTAAATTGCATCTGTCCAAATGATCATAGCAAATTCTTTGAGAATGTAGGGAAAGACATTTATAATATGCTACGGTTTTTAAATACCTTGCCTCTGTGTCCCCTAGGAACTTCAAAAGAGCATTATGAGGAAGAGAAAAATAAGAGGAGCATGTTTACAAGTATTTGTAAGGTGATAAAAAATAGTTGTTTAAGACAGAGTGCTTAAATACATCGTCTACATTCATCACATGTGTCTGCATGTGTGGATGTTGTAGGGTTTATGTAGCATGTAGTCCTGTCTTATTGCAGTTGTAGAAATATTCGTGGCTCAGTGTGACTTAGGCACATAAAACTGTTCTTTAATAGATAATTTGTCTTATTTACTGGAGAGCAATACTTACACAATGGCGTAGTATCAGTAAATTAGTGTTTGCTTTGTTTTGGTTTGTGCTTTGGGCTAAAAACAGGTGAAGCCGGGATACGTTTGTTTGTGAAAGCTTGGTGAATACTAATGAGAAGAAAAATCATCCCAGTCAAATGGAATAAATTCTGTGGATAGTATGAAGGATTTTCAGTGATCCATATTGTCCTTGGACTTGGCTGTTGCATTGTACTTTAAATGGAATTGATTGTGTGGTTGTAATGAAAGTAACGGATTGATTTCTATACAGAGTTACACAGAGTAAATAGAAAAATGTTCTTGTCTTGACCTGCATTCATAAACTAAAAATCAGTGGCTTTTGACCTAATCCTTAATAAAAAATGCAAATGTAATATAGGAAATCGGAAGGTTTCTTTAATTCTTAGAAAATCTACTGTTTATCGGATTTTGCTTGTGTGCTTTCTTGGATTTTAATTCATTTTGTTTAGGAATTATAGTAACTGTAATCTATTTTCTCTTCAAGGAACTTGTACTTTTTGCTGTTCACATATTTTTGGAAAATGTATTTGACTGTTTCCTTTCTTATTAATCCTTTTGCCTTAACTACATGGCATTTTCCTTTATCTAGGTAGGATATTTATGATTTTTAGTACCTTCTCTGTTGAACAGTGTTAGCATAGCATTTTTGTGAGTGTGTGACCCATACATTTTTGGGTTGCTACTACATGCACTATCATAGATTATTTTTAAAAGATAGTGGTTTCTGAACTGAATATGCAGATTAACAGCTTTATGCTGTAATAAAAGGAGGAAAGCTCTTGATTGAAATAAGGTGCAACATTCTTTCTGTTTCAATAAACCTAGGAAATGTTTATATTATTGCAATGATTATCTCAGTAAAAGGCCATAGAGATATTTATGAGCGACATCTATTTCTCTTTTTTTTTTTTTTTCTTTTTGCATGTGTGAGATTGCGGTTCAGGCCCCAGTAAAATGCACAGCCCAGCTGGTAAATTCTCTCATTGAGCTGTAAACCAGGACTGCAACGAGCAAGATCCGAGTTAGTGCATTCATCAGTTTCTCGGTGAATTTTGTGACTTTATTTTTGGTGCTTAGAGTTTAATTTCTCGCTGAAGTAGAGCAGCGCATTGTGGCGCCACACAAACAAGAAGAGCAAAACAATAGAAACCCCAACGCACCGACGGCCACCGCTACTCCATTGTAGCTTCCAAAGGCACTCTATTCTTCCCAGCCCACTTGATATCCTGCAGGTTGTGGCAGTACAATTCACAGGAAAAGCTTAGACATTGAGCTTGCACGCTTTTTGACTCCATTTTAAACCCTTTGTTCACACCGGGGTGGCATTTTTTCACACCACATGTGGCAGCTTTGACTCCTATCCAGCTTGTCGTATAGAATCAAAGTCTGCGATTTCTTACATTCCCAGTGTCGTCTCCTGAGTTGCTGTATTCTTTGTAGCTCCCAAAATATTACAAATCTTAAATTCAGTCATAGGTTTTTAAAGCTTTATAGGCTATGGGATGAGATGACTGTACCTGCACACTTAGATTTGGTTAAAATCAAAGCTGTTTGCAGGGGAGGTGAAGAGCTCTTTTTCCCTCCCTCTTCTCTTTTAAAAAAACCTCAACATTGGCAATTAAAAACTGTCTGCTAAATTTGATATATATTCAATCCGCCTGATGTATGTTTTGCAAAAAAGAATTAAAATAATGTGTAATACTATATATCTTTGGATTTGTAAATCATATGAGTGCTTGTACTTTGTTTCAGTATTAAAACATTATTCATCCTAAGAGATTCTTTTGTTGCACACAGGCGTCATCTGTTGTGCTCTCTTTTCCCTACTTTTCCAAAGACAACCTTCATCTGCAATTTTGCTGAAAGTTTCATGTGCCATGTCAATAATAAATTCTACTTCAAACTAATTTTGAAGAGAACAAAACAAGTCTACCGATATGAATGCCCCTAAAATAAACATTTTTTGAAAGTTTATGAATAGAAGATATATTGCTTAAATTAATGTTGTTCAGTATAACTAAAATGCCACTTGACTCCTGAAACAAATGCTAAAGTATATATTTCTTACTAAGAAACTTCACGATGGATTGCAAGTGCAAAGTGACAGGGCAGCAAAAACATTTGGATAAAAATTGTCACAGGAATTAATGTAACTCGTACTTCACACTTTTTGATATATTTTTCAAATGATCACTGAAAATTAAATGGTTGTGTGATTTGAAAGAACGTTCTCAGTTCCATGTATATTTACAAATCTGTACATTCATTGTTGCTGGTTCACTCAGCTGAAGATAATAGAATAATTTCTCCTTGGCACATATGCTAGCCTGTACATTGACATGACACCCTAATAAATATTTTGACTCGAGAGCTGTTGTTTGTTGCTGTTTGTCAGGTGGTTAGAATGGTCTTTTGGCTGCCGCTCCCCTCGCGAACTAAAATATTAAAATGTATGCTTTCACTCTAGCAGCTTTCTTACTGCATTTTATACATCTTCTGACTGCTCATTCTTTCTTTAAAATATAGTACTGCTGTGTGCTTAATGCATGCTGCTTATTCACCAAAATCCACCTAATTGTTTATGGCGTTTGTGAAATACTTACATTGGTTTTATGTTTCCTTTTAAGAATGGCATGAAATTGTATTATGTAAGAGAATAGTTCAGTAACTACCTCTAGAAAGACAAAACGACATTGTTCTTTTCTGGTTTAGAAAATATAATTAATAATAATTCCATGTGCTTGTTTTTATGCCATTTCCTTGCTGTTTGTTTACGGAACATTAGATGTTAAGTTGTTAAATCGTCTTAACTGGTCTGACATGTAGCAGCACTGAATAAGAGAAAGTCTGTTCCAATTAATGTTTATTTTGTATTTCAGTGCAAAATCTCATATATATAAACTAACCCCTAGTAATAATTAATTTCCAGTTAGAAGTTCAGTCTTATTAGCTCTGCTCCTAAGCAGTTATTATGTAATTTTAAAAATCCAAAATATATGAAAATAAACATTTAACTCATGGTTGTTTGAGGGTTTTTTTTCTGTGATTTTTTCAAAAAAGATGAACGCTCAAAGAACACATTTAGAATCCGTATCTAAAAGTAGTTTTATTTTGCATACTAAATTATACAAAATTTATAGAAATGTTCTTTGAGAAGATCAATGAATACTTTAATAAAATTACATTAAAATGGATTTTTAAAAGTTACCTATTACTTAAAAAAGTAATTAATCTAAATTAACATTTCTATAGACAAAATGAGACATTGTTTATTTCTTTTTTGCCAAGCACCTTAGCAGTTTCTGCAGTTTAAGTAGCTAAAAAGACCAGGCATTCTGAATGCAACTTTAGATCATACAAAAAGAGTTGTTTTATGAAAATTAAAAGTATAAAAAGATGAAACCACTCGGAATGCAATACAGTAATTAGTACTAAGCACTTATTTTCCAAAGCATGCTATAAGGAAGCAAACATATAATATACTCATGCAAGCTTACCCATTTACTGTTTAAATATTAAAACAGTGACTCAGAAAAGCAATGTACACACACTTAGCAGAAAGTTATTTTACTATCACAGTTATCTATATCTAAACTTGACATCACACAGCATTTTTAGAAGACTCAAGTATGAATTTCTCGGAAGCAAGACAAGTTCAGTAAGTGTATCAAAATTAGTTTACCTACTTTCACAGCGCATAATTACTGAAGAAAAGGCATGATCTTATTTCATTTAAGTGTCATGAAGCAGAAATATAGAATAAGCATTTGTTAATATCCATTCCAGAAAATCCCAACTTTTATTTCTCCGCATTTCTTAGTTTTCCCCATGTTTCTTCAGACCCTCTTCATGTTAATATTTCTTCTATTTCCAGACAAGAGAAGGGATGGGGGGTGGGGGGGAAACCCCAACAACAAAACCCCACAAACAATCAGCAAAAGCATAATTGGTTTATATTGCCTTTCAGCTTGTGGCCTGTCCTCGTATTATTAAATCAGATCATACATACTCCGCTAAAATTCAGCTTGGAGTAATCCTCTGCTACTTAAGGCTGGATGAAAAGAGTACTCATTGTGAATTATGTTTCATCTGTCACAATAACCTTCTTTATTCTTTAGTGCACCTCCCCTTTGCCTGCGGCAATTAGAGAAAATAGGTATGCCTTGAAGTATGAGATAGTGGTATCTCAAAAATATATATACTGATGTCATATACAGACAACGCTGGGTTAGCAGCACCCTGAAGAATATATAAGCCCTTTTTGATGCAATCCAAATTTTGTTAGAACAGAGTAGAGCTGGCATATTGTACAACGAGTAGGTGCTGATGGCTTTCACGAGGTTACTGGTTTTTTGACAAGCAGAGATCAGAGATTTTGCCATTCCATTAAAAGAAGAGTAAAAACTTGCTTACCGACTGATATCATTTCCCACGTTAGCTACAATTCTATTTGTTTTTTTTTTTTTTAATTCGAAGGCGTTAGAGTATCTTTTTCTTCACTCCTCCCTGAAATTCCTGGAGTTCTGTTGAACTCTTTGACTGAACATTTCAGCTACATTTTCTCAGTGATTTAGCATGATTTTCATAATTCCTTGCAGTGGCGCAGATATTTAACTGTTTCATCTTTAAAATAAAATACATATTAAAAAAAAAAGGTTGACCTGTGAATATCAAAAAATGTTTTTGCATTAGTACAGAAGAGCAAAAATCAGATACTAATTTTCCAAATTATTTGTCTTTCTGCATCAAGGGGAAAAAAGAATATAAACTCTTTTAGAGTTCTAGTCACCACTGCCAGGTTATTTTATCTATTAGAATATCGGTCTTTTCTTTAAGTCTACTTTATTGCATTTAACAAACAAACAAAAAACAATTTTTTTTTCATTTTTTACTTTTTGAATTTATCTTGGAAGCTTTCCAAGTTCACGTTTGTTTTTCCCCTGTGTTATTTTTAAAGCCTTATGGCAGCAAACCTCCAGTCGGTATCTTGTTTTGAAACCCCTCACGATTCTGGGCTGTTCATACCGATTCCAAGTCAGCCTCCCTTGCACTTTAAGGGGGCTGATGTTCAACTGGGAATAACTAAAAGAGAAAGCACCTTTAAAAAAAAAATTAAAAATTAAGTGCTAAATCAAGCAGGTTAAAACAAAGAGATTCTGCTGCGAGGCTGGTCTAACATTAAGACACTGTTATTAAAGTTCCTAAGAAATTGCTATACTACAAAAACCAATAATACTTGTGAATAAAGGAAGAGAGTTTGGCCCACTGCACAGGTTTGGGCACAAAAGTGCTTGCTAAGCTATCTATTTCACACATGCAACGACAGAAGGTTCGATATTCATTCGATCGATGACTGAAAAGGCACAATGGCAAAATCGGACGGACTTCTTTTCAAATACAGATCTCCGATGTCCCCCTACAGTCTGCAGTCGCACGGCTGGTGGTGTGGCACAGACGGAGCAAGGGTTACATCAAGGCTGTTCTCTGGACCGTGCAAACAGTCTAGACCAATGACCTGCAGCATCGTGCCCTTTGAAGAAGAGGCAAGTTCAGTCACGACGAAGAAAAATCAAGGCGTACCCCTTTTAACAATAGGGAGCAGCTCGTGGCTGCAAAGAGGTAAGCAGGGGTAAGCAAAAAAGGCATCTGCTTCCATGGTTACAGGCCAAGCATGGGAACCTTGCTTTTGAAGAGGGACGGTTCTCAGGCTCCCTCACAGGCTATGTCATGCATTATAAGCAAAGGCAGGTTGAGCTGAAATCCGCAGAGTTATTTCAGAGTAAAATGATACGCGAGCACATGGCTGTTAGCAAAAAAAAAGTCACATGACTGTTTAGAAGCAGCCTTGCACTGTTTCTGGATCGAGCCTTTCGTTCGGGGCAGTTTCTTCTTCTTTTTTTTTTATTGTCCTTTTTTTTTTTTTTTTTCCTCTGCTTTTGCAGCAAACTAAGAAAACTGGGAGAAGGTTTATACAAAACAAACATTTGTTTGATACACAAGATTCTGGCTATTCTCCTTCTCTAAACTGAAAAAAGGTCAAGGGTCAATGTTTTTTCGTGACAGGGCCACAAATCCTTTTGTTAGCGTAGCTTTAGCAAATGCCATTTAAAATAAGATTTTGCTTTTCTTTCCAAGTGCATATTATTATAAGTTTGACAGAGTACGAAAGTAATGAATTTCTGTCTCTCTGCAATAACTTTCTTAATTCCAACATTTCGCCAGTTCTTTTTCTTCATTTTTGGGATCTACAATGCTAATTTTTGAGATTTGCACTTCTAGACAAGACAACTAAAAATGCACATAAAATCGACACATAATAGTCCTGCCGTCTTCAGGGGGGAAAAAAAAAGAGAATTATCTGCAGGCATAGGTAGTAAAAATGTGATCAGTGACTATAAGCCTGTGGTGTAACCATTAACCTTTGAGAATCGTTATGTTTGCACTTTGTTTCTTTTTGCCTTGTTATTCCTTTAGCTGCGACGTGTTACATTTCCTCCTGAAAAATTAAAATATGCAGTGTATTTGCCTTGGCATAGGTGTGCCTGTTTTTTAAATTGTGTTTATTACATCTGTTCTGTGACACTTTAACTGTTTGTGATTGTTTGTAAATTTTGATGGCTTACTATTTTATTGGAATTTTGCTGTTAAAGAGTTTGCTTTAGTAGCTTCTGTTACATACTTACTATGTGATGGTCTGTATTATTACAAGCTACAGCATATGTCTTCTTATTATCAGTATGAGATTAATTTTGTTCCAACTATTCTTGTTAAAACTGGGGGGAGGGGGGGAATAAGGGGGGACAGTGGGAGGGAAATATGTGGAACAGAGTTAAAAGTTCCAGAAACACTATAACTACTCACTTCATTTCCATCAGTATTTTTTCCTGCTCTTTAATAACTGCAGGGACCTGTAGTACTTGGTAGAATTCGTATTGCTATCGTATAAATGTAATTAATATTTATGAGTGTATCGAGGTCAGTATTTTCTCAGGGTGTATTCTGAACTTTTGTTGATCTTTAGGACGGTTTAACTTCAGACTGAGGGCTGTGTATTTAAAATGAAAGGATGTATGTGAACTAACTCTAAGTTGCCCTCGAATAACAACAGGCTTTTTTGAAAAAAGTTTTTTTGGCCTACCCTGCACACTTATGGGCCAAAATTATCCAAGAAAAAAACCCCAAAATTGCATAGGAAAATATAAATATGCAACATAAGCAATTAAATATTAACAATAAAAAGTAGGAAGCCCATTATCTTAAAATGGTCACGATCTGGACTAATTGGATTCATTCTGGATAATTTATACCCTGCATACTAATTCAGTTTTCAGCTGGACTTTGACATGATTGCAAGCTGTACCTTTTCTCCAGAATGTCCATTAACTAGTCCCATTAGCTTAAGAGAAGAATCTGTTTCCTGGTCTTTTGTGTAGGCTGTTAGATGTAATAAGACATTTTGATATTCCTGCTGAACTATGGATGCATGTTAATGATGGCAAACATTTTCATATATTCACTGCAGTGTACAAATTCATACACTGTGTGGAAATGTTGTGCCTTCAGCTTTATTTAGGCTATTTGAAATTCTCTTGATTTTTATGACAATGCAATGATAAATTAAAAGATTAAATAATCTGTCATATGTATGGCATAAACAGTGCAAAAGACGGTGCTGTTGTATTTGGTATTCAAACACTGCTTGAAATTATTCTCATGCTAATAAAACATTCAGTTTTAATTTTTTTTTAAAGAAAGATTTTCGATTGGAGGATTTTTTTTAAGTGGAAGGCTTTCCTCCTGTCCATTTTAATGTAATTGATAAGAAAATAATTTCTAAATTCACAGCAGTCTGCACAGTTTACCAAGCAGAGGATCTGCTCTTGATTATATTCATGATAATTTATTGAAATAATTACTCTCCTCCTGTAAAGAGCTGAGGATAAAGCACTGCAATGAAAGATGTGTAAGACTTGGTGTTGAAGGGAAAAGTTGCATCTCCATGAGCAGTGAAAACATGACATGAAACCATAAAGTTTATTTCTATCGGTGTTGTTGTAGAGTGGTTTTTTACCATGTGTTGATGTCTTGCCCCAAAGTACACATGGTCCCATCCCTCTTGAGTTTTTGATACTGAGGTTCTGAAAAAATAATGGGCTGTTGCTTGAGCCACGTGCCAACTTTGCACCTGGTTCATTCAAGATAAAGTTCAGGCTGCCAGTTTGAGGCCTTTTGCTGCATTTCAGCCAGTGGTAACTAAGAGCCAAAGATTTGTCTTTACTTTTCCCTTTTGGGCCATTCATTTAAATGAATGAGTAAATCATCTAAACGTCTTGTCCCCCTTCTTAAATACCTTGAAGGGCCTCAAGAAGCACCACTGTTTTCTAACCTCCATTGTGATATAGAATTCAGCTTCTTTGAACCAAGGTAGAAAATAGGGAGAAGGAGAGGTTTGCTGGGGTTTTTTTGNNGTGGTGTTGTTTGGGTTTTTTTTTTTTTTTTTTTTTTTTTTTTTTTTTTTTTTTTAAATACTGAAGATGCCTCCTGGATGTTGTGAAGTTGTGTGGTTTGCATAGAAAGGATTGTCAGGCACAATTTCTTTCATAATCAATGCAATTCATCCCTCTGTTGTCTTCAGAACGAATTTCTTTTTTTCACAAGAGAGGTAGACAAAGATTTTACATTGTTTGCGAGAGGTAGACAAAGATTTTACATTGTTTGCTCTAGGCAAGGTTTGCAGTGTCACCAGTTTATTTTAGGGGAGTTTTAGACTGAATTACTCACTTGAATAAAAAAAAAAAGTGCCAGCTCTGTCATAGTATGCCAAACCAGGACAAAGAGATCGTGATCCTCTTGCTCAGTGGAGATGAGAGTTCTGCAGTTTGGGACCACCTTTAAATAATTTACACTCTGGCTTTAAGCAATTTTGATGCTGTGCTTTTGTATGATATGCAACAATGCTGTAAATCATCATTTCAAGGACAGTAGTTTATCATGTTGCACATCCTAATAATCTACTTGATAAAGTAAAGGCGGCAAAAACCAGATGAAATCACAGGTTTTTGTCTGATGATACAAGATGAATTATAGTGGACTGAAATTTAATGAAAAAGCACCTTTTTAGCCCAAGGTTTCTAAAAGTGCTGCCAGGTAAATCCCCACCAAAAGTCCTTTGATTTTCTTCTCCAGATAATCCTTTTCTACATTACCTTAATGAACCAGAACATTCAAATCTGACTGTGGACTTGCTAAGAGCAAGGACTTGGACAATCCCATGGAGCAAAGAATCATCAAAGCTGAAAACTGTGTGACTTGAATTTTGGTAGCATGTGAAAGCCACTAGACTTTTCTCTTCAAAACCAAGAGCCCTGATAGATCAGTTAAGTCAGAAAAAGTTATTTGCTTTTGGTACTGTACATGGATTTGCTTTGATATGAACTTGGGAATGACTAACTGCATCAGCTTTGATTTAAGATACAAAAAAAATTAAGTCTCTCTGGCTCTTGAGTATTCTTTGTCTATAATCCCCACCACAAAAAGCCTTACAAAGTCTGATTAAGTTGTTGCCCGGTATTCAAGTCTCCTTCCAAATGCATTGAATATAAATAACAGATGCAAGAGGAACTCTGAAATGACCAGAAAGTCACATTTTCTCACTTAGTGTCATAGTTCTGTGATGTTTTGAAATGGAAGTTAGTCTGATTCCAGGAGCAACTCAAGTGTATGAGGTTCTTTTCAGGGCTGTCATTTTCTAAGCCTCTGTTGTTGATAAGCAGAAGTCCCTTTAATGCTTATATCCTGTTCATAGAAAAGGAAGTTTTAGCATTACTGAAATAATGTTAGTCCAAAATAACCTGATGTTTCTGGTAGCTTTTTAACAGAGACATGCAGAACAACAGCAATAACAGCTTTGTTCTTGTGTAGACCCTGGCTAAGTTAAAATCACAATCAAAAGTGATATGATCTCAGGGTAAAAATATTTATTGCAAAGAGCTGGTCGTGCCAAACAGCCATAAGTTCATAGAATAGTTTTGGCTGGAGGGGATGTGAAACATCACAGAATTACAGAATGTATTGGGTTGGAAGGGACCCACTAGGATCCCCAAAGTACACCCGTGAATGGTCTGTACAGGGATCAAACTCATGGCGTTATTAGCACCATGCTCTGACCAACTGAGCTCATCTCAGGGTCAAGACAATCTTGTTCCAACCCCGCTGCCATGAGCAGGGACACCTTCCACTATCCCAGGTTGCTCAATGTCCCATCCGACCTGATCTTGGACATTGTCAGGGATGGAGCATCCACATCTTCTCTGGGCAACTCGTGCCAGTGTCTCACCACCCTCATAGTGAAGAATTTCTTCCTGTTGTTACAATCCCTTGTAAAAAGTCACTTCCAGCTTTCTAAACCTCTTCAAGTATTGAAGGGCCCCAGTAAGGTTTCCCCCAAGCCTTCTCTCCCCCAGGCCTGACAATTGCAACTCTCTCATCTCGTCTTCATGGGAGAGTTGCTCCAGCCATCTGATCATTTTTGTGGCCTCCCCTGGGCTCTCTCTGACAGGTCCACTTCTGTATGGTTGTGAGAGCCCCAGAGCTGGACACAGTACGCCAGGTGGGGTCTCATGAGAGGGCAAGTACAGGGCAAGTGTCACCTGCTGGCCATACTGCTTTTGAGCCTAAAATATGATTTGCTTTCTGGTCTGCAAGAAGATTCATTATCCTAAAGTAGAAAACAATGGAAAACAAGTAAAAAAATTTGTTGCTTTTGCCTTTCTATTTTCAGAAGACCATCACAATGATTCTTTTTACTTAAAACATGCCTTTTTCTCAGCATTTGCCTCTTCCTTTTTTAGATTTTTTTTCATATTTTATTTTCCCTTCCCTATCTAAAGAGTTAGTCATGAAAGAGGCAGTTTTCAGGAATAAAAAATATCTATTTTAAATACATATATGCCTTTGGTAAAATTATTACATCCTCTTTCAGAGTCAGGGGTGGAAATTTGGCTTGTATTTGTATCTATTGAAGAGCTCTGGAAGTTATACATTACTGACAAGAATTACTTGTAAACAAATCTTGTAATACTTGTAGGCTTGTGAGTAGGGTACTTTGCAAACTAGAGAAAGCATCCAAAGTTTGTGCTTAGCAATATGTGAAAGAATACATAGCAGACTGCAAAACGAGACCAGTCATTTCAGAAAAGAGAAACTTTGAAAAGATCAGTGTATATGCTTAATAATGCCACTGTCAAGGGCATGTTTATGAGAGTTCTGGCCTAAGAAAATAGAATTTTCATAAAGAATGAAAAATCTGATGGTTTTTGGTTTTTGAAGGGCATGATGGTTGATGGTCTGACATTTAAAAAGTATCAGAAATTACATTCTGAAAAAAAATCTTTCATATTTCTGTGAAACGACATCCCTTTGAACCTGCTGTGACTGGGATTTTGGGTCCGAATGGTAATCCATTTCCCTTGCAGTCCCTTGGCATCCCTCATTTTTGGATGTGTGATGCTAGAGGGGACATCTGACCTGTACCCTTCAGTAGCTGTTTATGGACATCCTGTCCATGAATTTGTCCGTGAGCCTGAAGTATCTGGAATTTAATCCTTTTGGCATTGTGGTTCAAAGAGTGAAGTTGTTCAGTGTTCGCCCTTCTGAAAGTTATTCTATTTTGGTTTCTGAGTACACAAGTGTTCATGATAACTTGTGCTTTGATGAATAACTTTGCTTTGAATTGTTTGTGCTTGTGTTCAGCAATCTTCCAAATAGTCTGTAATTTGACTGACAGTGATTTTCATGAAAATTTCCTCAGTTATCCCCTCTCATAAGGAATTTTGTCTTAGCACTTGTGTCACATGAAAAACTGTTCAAATCATGTATGTAAGCAGGATTGGTGAGATGTGAAGAAAGCCTTCATGACTTTGTATTGGCCAAATCAAACTCCAGAGATATTCAGTCCAGCCTGTTACTTGCTGCAAAACCTGTTTACCTGTAAAACCTCTTTATCTGTACTAGCACTTCCTTCACAAAGCAAAGAAAAAGGGGTATAGTGGTTACACTTTTTTCTCTTTTATAGCTTAAATTTGGAGGATTTCAGGTAAATTCTTAAGATTCAACAGTAGTCAATGTTTAAATATTAATTCACTGTGAGATCATATAGTAGAGTAACTACCTTGATCTGTCTCTGGAGGTGAGGGAAAGTATCAAATTCCTTCTGATTTTAAT
This sequence comes from Pachycephala philippinensis, assembly GCA_013397055.1. NCBI lineage: Eukaryota > Metazoa > Chordata > Aves > Passeriformes > Pachycephala > Pachycephala philippinensis. The sequence continues at coordinate 1,497,630 of VWZT01007780.1, forward strand.
CTGTTCTTTGTGCAGAAAAATTCTGTAATCATTCCATTGGAGAAGATGATGATAGAAATATATATTTGTGCTTGTTTTTTTGGTTTTTGGTTTTTTTTTTTTTTAATTTTAATGTTTATATTTTACTATTCAAATATTTCAAGCTTTTTGCTTAGCAGATGTAGTTAATGAGGTTCAATGGAGATGGCAAAAAGCATCCTGCCTACTTCCCCAAATCTACATCCTTTTATTTATGATGGATCAAAATTCAACATGTTTTAAAATACCTGTTCCTCTTTCTCATGTACTAATCTAGAATATCAATTGTCAAACTGTAATTCTGTCAAATCAATATATAAGCATTTGATTTCTGAGGGGAAACTTTGCTACCTCTAGTTACTGTGGGTTTTAAAAGTGTACTAGAAGAGCCGTTTTCAATATGCCATTCAAAAGTACCATCAATGAATAATCCAGAGAAAACTTCACAACTGAGAGACTGTGGGGAATAGAAACAGGATGAGGTCTGAAAACTTAGATATGTACATGGTTGTGATTGCTTCTGCTATTATCTGCTATCTCAAGATTTTTTAAAGGAAGTGAAGGAGCTGACTGTATTAACAAACCACAAAACAAGCTCTTCAGTTGATTCTGTCTAGCTCTCTCCAACTGAGGTATTTGTTTAGGCATGGTCAGTGAAGAGCATTTCTAGGGCACAACAGATTTCATCCAGTCAGAATCTCTAAAAATAGATCAGATGAATCATGCTGTGAAGTGTCTCTCTGATTCTAAAGGACCTACAGTGACTAGCTCAGTGACGCTGCTTAAAACTGGGTAAGAGGAATTTAATCCAAAATAACTGCAACCCCAGTGATCTGATATGTCCATGAGCAAGGTTTATGCCATTTAAAATAGTATCAAGTTAGACCTTTCAGGTAATGAAATAAAATTATCAATGCTTCCATGTGAGGCACGGCAGCAACCTCCCCAGGAATGCTGCCAGGCATTTGGAGTGCCCAGGTGTAGGGAGCAGGAACTTAGGTGTAGCAAACAGAAAGAAATGGGACTAAAACAAACAGTGGGAAAGGAAACGTTTTTGTGAGGATACTAAAAGATTTATTTCTCTTCAATAAAATAAAGGCCAAGAGAAAAGGTACACAGTGGGAGCAGGACAATTGTGAGTGAAGCAGAGCAATCTGATCAGAAGAACAATGCTGGGAGAGAAATAATTGGTAGAAAATCAGACTGGAAGTTAGAAGATTTCTAGCCATCAAAGCAGTAGTGTTCGGGAGGAGACTCCCAATCAAGCGGTCAGGTTTTGTTTTTCCATACGTCTAACTGTTTGCAAGGTGGAAAATGATACATTTATGAAAGGGAACGTGAAACACGGTTGCCTCTGATAGCAGGAGCTTGGACTGGATATGCCACCACTTTGATCCTGGAAGGGGATGTGTATGCATGACTGCACTTATTGAAGTGACAGTAATTATGCTGTAGATATGCCTATACTATCAATGTGAATATGTTGTGGTGCTTCTTTAAACTTGTAATTAATACTAATTGAGCTCTCAGAAACTGAAGGGCTCCTCGTTTAAAAATCGTGTGTTTTCTCTGAGTGTAACAACAGTTTGCTAACTTATCCCACTTCTTGAAAAACTCCATGCTAATGAAAGGGAGGCACTAAATATGATCTGTTGATTGCAAACAGCTCAAAGGATTTCTTACTGTGTAAGCTAAATATCTTTTGCCAGCATGGTGGTTCTGCTACATGTGTTTTCCCTTAGTATTGTATTTATTGTACTAGACATGTGATTGTAGATTAATACTTTCCTTATATATTCTGCTAAACACAACTTTTTGTTTGCTGTGAAGCTGTTAGTATGAATGAGAAAAGATACAGGTTTTGTACATGAATTCATTCTATATTTTTTCTAACAATCCACAAAGAGAAAAAAGGATTTTCAGGTGCTAAAATTCAGTCTAAGAAATTGACTTGGTTACTTTATAAAAATAATAAAATAGTGAATTTATTTGTGTGCAAAGCTCAGCACACAGCTAAATGTGTATCCAGCAAGAGAGCGTCCCCAGTTTGTGATGGGCTGAAAGGTTGTGGGGCCTGCAAGACAGATGTTGTGCCACGTTACTTTGTGGTTTCAGCTACTGGTATATGACAATTCCCTTAAATTTGTTAACCTGTTAAAGTTCATCTTGTGGAAAAAAAAAAGGCTCTTTTTTGTCTTTATATTGCATAATTACAGGACATAACACTGTCTTTCTTTGAAACAGGTTTCCTTTTGAAATACCAGGTGAAACTCAGATAGTTTATTGCATGAGTCCTGTATCCCTGTTCTGATGTGCTGTGTCTCTTCCAGGTGTACAGCTGCGGTTCCATCTCACAGCAGGACTGTGTTTGCTGCTCCACAAGCTGCAGGTAAGCCCTGAGACCATTCCCCAAAATCTGTGTCCCAGTCACCATGACCAGCCCCTGGCACGTGAAGCTGAGGGCAGTGCAGCTGCTCTCCGTCCCGTGGTGGCTTTCCCAGGACAGTGAAGGGATGCTCCCTCTGTGTTTCAAATGGCTCCCAAGGAGCTTGGTCGTGATGCTTCTCCTCACAGTTCAGGGCTGGGTTTCGAATCAGAATGGGCCATTGGATCACGTAGTTTAAACTCTCAAGTTTTTACATTTTGTGCTGTTACTCCGTTGCATTTTGTGTTTGAAGCAGGAAATTATTTTTATTTAATCCACTATTTATCTTCATAGCAAGAGTGCTCATTTCATGAAACAAAGTATCAAAATTCGTGCCTCTTACCAGATTTAAATTTTACCAGCTTCAGCTTTCAGCCATTGTTCCATCATTTTCTGCTGACACTTATAGGTGGTATTTGTTCTCCTATAATGACTGCTACATATTTTTTCACGTCAGCTAAACTAGATCTGAGACCTCTTAAGACTTTCACTGCAACACGTGTTCTCCAGTATTCAGTATTTGCGTCTCTTCCTGCACCTCTATTTTTCCATATCCTTTTCAAAATACACAGAATTATCTAAATATAACTGTAGGATTATTACTGATCCTTCAGTTAGAGGAAAAAGCATTTGTCTGTCACTTCTGCTTCACCATCCCTTTGAACATCACAGGGTTGTGCTAAACTTTCTGTGCTGGGACTTTATGTTGAATGGTGCATGCCTGTGTTTACTCTGTGTTTACTCTGTCCCCTTCAACAATGACTCATTCAGTTTCTCCTTCCAAGCCAAGGATGGATTTTGAGTTCATGGTTATTCATAAAGGTTTGCATTCTCCACTTCAAATCATTTTAGTTAGGTTCATACTAAAAATTACTTGATATCTTTACTTTTCCTCTTCCTTAAGGAAGAGGAAATGTCATAAGAATTGCTTATTTTTATGGTGGATTCTGCTCATTCTTCCAGCTGATGTGAATATATCATCTCAGAAGGATATCAAGCCATAATGAAAACTTTATGAACAGGTCTTTTGAACTAAAATATATCTTGAGAACATCTTCAGTTCAACTGTCACTGGTTTGGGATACTGCTCATCCAGTACACGTCCATGTAAATGGGATTTGCATTTTGGTATTAAAAGTGAAATATTCAGGAATACTACCCATGAGTGTGAAAGACAAGTATAACTGGCTGCTTAATGTTTAATTAGTAGAATGCAGTCATACCACTTTTTGCTTTATTTTTATGCTCTTTTCTTTCCATTACTGTACTTACTTGTTTTGTATATCTAGAGAAAATTTTGCTCTAATTTCTGCTGAAAAAACAACATGGGAAGAAAAAAAAGGAGTCTGAATCCCTGCTTGCAGGATGGTGGAAGCCAGCTGTCCAAACATGCTGCATATTTGATAATAAATTTATTGGAAGATGAGTGTGTTTTATTAATAAGAATGTGCACTTTTGATATTATCTTTGCAGTCAGAATAGCGCTGAATATAAACCCAGCTAATCACTCTGAATATTAGTAGAATGGGAGAGAAGTTCTCTTTTTATAATACAGGACATTTTCTTTCAGAAAATTTCTTTCAAAAAATTTGAAGTTAAAGAAATAAAAAGAGAACAATGATCTTTTGGTTAGAATCAATGGATCAGTTGCTCCTAGAGCTGGATATCCTACAGAGCAGTCCCCATCCACCAGATTGCATCGTTTTAATGGTGCCTGGACTATGTTGACAAAAACTTTCCTGCTTTTACCAGTAGAAGAAATTTTCAGCTCCCATATAAAAGGCAATTTAGCCTGTGTGCAACATGGCTGCAATATTTTTTATTGTAGATGTTACCATGGGCTTTTATAAGTCAAGAAATCTACACACTGCATACTTTTGTTGAACAATTATGCAAAAGGTATTTACCATTTCCCCTCCTTCTTTGGAGTCCTTTAGTCTTTTTAATCATTAGCATATATTGTAAAAGTTTGTTTATTATGCAGTTGAAATTTACCCAGTTATTTCTGTTTGGGAATTATTCTTGGAAAAAGACAATGATTGGAAATAATACCTGTACTTCTCTAATTTGACAAAATTGCAGCACACTGAAAGAAAATAATGTGGAATGATATGTTTTTAAAAAAAACCTTGCAGGAAAAACTGATCAAAGTCGAGCTTAGCTATTAGTAGAACACTTTGCCATTAAATAGAAGGAAACTGAAATAACTCTATTGTACATGTTCAAAAAAATCAGAATTCCTTCTTAAGGACAATCCCAAATATACAGTATTGGGATATATATAGATAGATATAGATATAGATATGGGAAATATATGCAGCCATTGTTCGCAGTGCATGTGGTGACCAGTCCGGGCTATATTAAGTTGAAGTTACTGCCATCTGGTGGGGAAAAGAGTGTTGTATCCCAACAGTTGGAAGCAATTCTGTCAGGATTACATCCTCTGCACCTGTGTGAATGATGTGTGTGTGTGTGTATAAACAGCAATAGAGATAGATATAGCTATATGTAATATTAGCATTTGGTTGCTGATTTTGAAAGAAATTTCAGATATTCAGTGATACAGAATGACCTGCTGAATTAGAAATTAGTCAAGGGTAGAGAAATGTAGGAAAGAAAATAAGGAAAACTTCATAGGCAGAAAGGATAGGTATGCAATACGTATGCTGTGGTCCTACCAGTGTGCCCACACTCCTGGACCAGATTAACATTGATAATCACATACAAACCTTGTTCCCAGAATGTTTCCTCACAGCTGGAGATTTTGCACTTTGTGCAGTGTTTCATGTGGCACTTCCTATCATCATTTCATAGAATCATAGGATGGCCCAGGTTGGAAGGGGACATAAAGATCATTTAGTTCCAACCCCTGCCCTGGGCAGGGACACCTCCCACTATCCCAGGTTGTTCAGAGCTCCATCCATCCTGGCCTTGAACACTTCCAGGGATGGGGCAGCCACAGCTTCTCTGGGCAACCTGTGCCAGGGCCTCATTTCCCTCACAGGAAGGAATTACTTCCTAATCTCTGATCTAAACCTGCTCTCTGTCAGTTTTAGGACATTCCCCCTTGTCCTGTCACTACATGGTCTTGTCTCTCTCCATCTTTCCTGTAAACTCCCTTCAGGTACTAGAAGGCCACAATTAGATCACCCCAAAGCCTTCTCTTTTCCAGGCTGAACAACTCCAATTCTCTCAGCTTCTCCTCACAGGAGAGGTGCTCCCTTTCACTAATCAACTTGGTGGCTTCCTCTGGACTCTGTGTTAGATACGACCACTAATTATTGCTGCAAAAACATCTGTGCTAATTCTGCCTCTATTCTTGGCTTAGACTTTCTCTTTGGTGCAGCAAGTTTGGTCCTCTTTGAGTCTTGACATATACCTATGTAACTATTGCCTGTTTCTTGAAGGATCAGCCCAACTAGAATGGAATTGTATGGATGGAGTAGAACATCAGGGGAGTCTGTGGGGCATTTTATACATGTTAAATTATTTAGGTTTTCTCAAGCTACAACTTACATAGGATATAACAGCCAGGGAAGTGAATGATAAGTGAAGTGGTAATAGAAGTGAGATTCAATTGTGGGAGACAGTGCCAGATGTCTATCTGCAGTAATAAATTGCTCAGTAACCATATGGGAATAATAACTGGTGTCCACAATTTGTTCTTTTTCCATCATTATGGTGTCTTGAAGACTCCAAACAAGATTAGATCTGCTTTATGTACAAATATTAAATAGGTTTTGTCCTTGTTGTATGCTGTGTTTTTGCCTGGTGAACAGTACAAGTGGTCCCTTTCTCTTAACATGCAGAATAAATTGCCATTTTCTCTACTAGGTTTGTATCAAAAGTGTATTTTTAACTGGCGTATTCAAAGAGTGAAGGAAAAGTTAGGGGGATCCAAGAATCCCATGGAGTGTGTAGTGGTGCGGTCAAACCCCAGGGGCAGAGTAACGTTTGATTCCTCTTTAAAGGGATAACTAAATGTTGCCACCCTATACTTTTCATCTCTCATAATTCTTGTATATTTTGTTCAAAATTATTTTTCAGTTGGTTGGTCTTTGCTGCTATTTTCATTTTTTGTTTCTTTTTGTCTTTTTTTCCTTTTTCTGCACTCTCTAGTAGTCAGAATCCTGCCCAGATAACATCTGTCAAAAGGAAAACCATTGACCTTGTAATCCTGTCATTCTGCTTTTAAGACTACATTGCACATGCAGGTGTCTGATTTCTTCATAGGTTTTAGAGGAAGTACTTTTTCATGACTTTGCAATGTAATTGCCTAATGGTTTTTCAAGGAGACAGACACTTTTCACATAGCAAGGCTCTTACTGGGAAGGTTTAACAGTAAGAGTGCCGGGTGGCTACATAAACACGTATCAAGTGCTTCGGACTCAAGCCCACAGCTTGAACCATCCAGTTTTAAGAACTTTCTCCGACTCAGTCTAGTTTGTGCAAAACAGAAAAGTGAACAGCTTTCAGAAGGAAAATGATCTCTGGTTCTCTCTTCCAGCCTTCAACTCAACATAAAGTTTACTTTGACCTGTATGAAAGGAGCACCTAAGTTGATTAGCTCTTGATGACAAAACTGGCTGCTTTTTATTTTCACTGCTGCAGGTAAAAGGACCAGTGGTGAAGTGTCCTCTGAAATTCCGGTGACGCTGATGTGCAAGCTTTCTGGAGTATCTTGTTCTTTTGTCTACTGGTGTCTTTTTTTTTTTTCATTTTCCCCTCTCTTTTCCCCTCTTACCTCCTGCCCCCAGATAGCTTCACATATTTATTTATAATCACCATTTATAAGCAATTTGATAGCTAGATGGTAATTACTCTCTGTGCTTAGGATAGCTAAACTCTATGAGGTGGTCTTGCAGGAAAAGATGAAGTAATGAGAGACAAAGTTAGGAGGTTGTATCTTCTGAAGCAAAAATGACCATATTCTAGAGTGTCTGTTAGGGTGGGATAGAGTTTAAGGTTATATGATGACATGAGTTATAAAATCAGAATGTGGAATGAATTGAAGTATCTCAAATTTCACTTCTTTAAATCAAAACTGATTATAGACATGCCCTTACTCAATGGGAAGTTGAAATGAGTGAGTCCAGCTCTTTGAGTTCATTATGGAGGAAATCAGAACAGAGTACCACAGTGATCACAGCTACCTTTGAAAATCTATGAGGAAGTGGATACACTTTTCCAAGAACACTCTGATTGATAGATGTGACATTTGTATTTGATAATTGCATCTCCATTCTTGGAAGTGTTCAGGACATGCCTAGATAAGCTGCTGAGAAACCTGCTCTCAGACCTGCTCCAGATGACTCTTAGATCTTCATTAATGACATGGATGAAGGGATTGAGTGCACCCTCAGCAAGTTTGCAAATGACACTAAGCTGAGGGGTGTGGGTGACACACCTGAAGGATGGGATGCCATCCAGAGGGACCTGGACAGGCTTGAGAACTGGGGCCATGGGAATCTCATGAGGTTTAACAAGACCAAGTCCAAGGTGCTGCACCTGGGTCGGGGCAATGCCCAGTACCAATCCAGGCTGGGGATGAACAGATCCGGACCAGCCCTGGGAGAAGGACTTGGAGGTGCTGGTGGGTGAGAGGCTGGACATGCCCCGGCCGTGTGCTCTGGGAGCCCAGAAACCCCCCGTGAGCTGGGCTGCATCCAAAGCCCCGTGGGCAGCAGGGCAGGGAGGGGATTCTGCCCCTCTGCCCCGCTCTGCTGAGACCCCACCTGCAGTGCTGCATCCAGCTCTGGGCTCCCAGCACAGCAAGGACAGGGACCTGCTGGAGCCAGGCCAGAGGAGGCCACCAAGGTGATCAGAGGGATGGAGCACCTCTGCCATGAGGAAAGGCTGAGAGAACTGGGATTGTTCAGCCTGGAAAAGTGAAGGCTTTGGGGTGACCTAATTGTGGCCTTTCAGTACCTGAAGGGATCCCACAGGAAAGATGGAGAGAGCCTATTTCCAAAGGCCTGGAGTGACAGGACAAGGGGAATGGCTTCAAACTGACAGAGAGTAGGTTTAGATGAGATTAGGAAGAAATTCTTTCCTGTGAGGCTGGTGAGGCCCTGGCACAGGTTTCCCAGAGAAGTTGTGACTGCCCCATTCCTGGAGGAGTTCAAGGCCAGGTTGGATGGGGCTTTGTACAACCTGGTCTAGTGGAAGATGTCCCTGTGCCTGACAGGGGTGTTGGAATGAGATGATCTTTCAGGTCCCCTTCCAACCCAGGCCATTCTATGATGTGACTTCAATATCCCTTCCAAACTCATTTGTTCTGTGATTCCATGATATGAAAACTTAGCCTTCTAAAGACAAGATTTTCCCAAAGAATAAAGATTTCAGTATGAGATCATCCTTCTTATCTTGAAGGTGATGAGTGGCTGAAGCTACTTTTAGAAAATTACCTTAATTTTGAGGTAGAAAATCACTGCAGTGAACACAGTTTATGCACACTGAAACTTTTTAGATCCTTTATAAAGCTTGTCTTCTCAGCCTTTCTAAGGATTGTTTGGGGTGGTTGGGAGCCACTTCCCATGGAAATTAAAGTGCAAGGCACAATTCTTTTACATAGTTTTACCTCTGATAGAAACATAGAAGTATGTATATGCATTTACTAAAATAATAAAAGAGAAGAAACCTCATCAAAATATGGTATTTTATACTTTGTTTCCCCCTTAGGGAAAGAGGAAATGAACCAACTGTGACAGACACTTCTTCTAGTTCTTAATAGACTACTGAGGGTACTTTGATAACCTCGTGCTAAAGGCAGTAAAAAGACTATACCTCTAATAGAACACACAATATTTTTAATGGATCTTTTTTTGTTGTTTTTTAAAGCAAATGAATTTAAATATCTTAGGGCTTTTAGACTACCAGTGCTTTATTTGAAAATTCTGTGTGCTAGCAATCTGAAGATCAGTAAAATACAAACAATAGTTTCTGAAATCCTTATATCGTCATCTCTGGTTTGGAGGGAACACCCTCTCTCTGGGGTAGAAAAGTAATTTAGTGTAGGACACTAAGCAATTTTGGCTGCTCTTGAACAAATATCTCAAGTAAAACAAACTTTTCTGTATTTCATGCTGTTCTTATTTCTGTCATATTCAGGGAACTTCAAATCTTAAGTTGTTCAGGTTAGTTGAATTTGAGAAGCACTTTAAATTGACATCTTGTTTTCTACAGATGGGATTAGGTTAAGTTCTGGGGAAAATCAGTTTCAATAAAGTGTCACCATGATGATATTCCTTTCCCTAATGTGTTGCCCTTCCATTTAGAGAGGGGTGCACAACACGTCTGACTTGTATTTTACCTGATTTTTAGTCTTGCATCTTAATCTAGAATGGTCTTTATGCCTCAAATTAGTATTTTATTTATGTACTGTTTTAAAATTGCTGAGCAGAAGATGTAGGATTGAGATATTTTATGCAGTTTAAGTTTTTATTTTGCCTGTCTTTCACTGCACTCAGAGAACATTCTGAGTTGGAAGGGATTCACAAGGATCATCAGGTCCGACTCTTGAGTGAGCGGCCCATTCCATTCCTTATTTCCAGAGTACTTCAGGGAGGTACTTGTATCCAGTATCCAGTGCAACACCTGAGAACTCTCTGAACTCAAGCAAAAGAAAATAGGGGGAATGTGTTTTAAACGTACAGAAGTAGGTACTCTGAAAAATATCTGTTTGTAAGAGGTTTGTTTCAGGTGCCCAAAACGAAGTAACCTTGCTAATTTTCTGCCAGTTAAACTGAAGTGCCATGGTGCTTTCCCACACAAGCATGTTATGGATGTGCTGTGTTCTATCTAACGTGAAGAAGGTTTGTGGGGTGCTTGGGTAGCACAGTGTTTGTCAAAAAACCAACTTTCAGAAATTAATAATTGCATGTGAAGATTCAAGTAATTTGAAACGTATCTTCAGTAAAGGAGTACTAAGACCAAAAAGATGTGCTGAAAAGGTATTTAGACAATGACAACTGTTGTTCCTGGGCACTGAGCAACGCCTGTTTAGATTATAAATTATGTATTGTCCTGCAAAGACTGTTTTGCAATAAGAATATAAACCAAGAGTTACCATTCAACATTTCTTTTTTGTTTCTTTGGGTTTTTTTTAATGTGTTTTCATAGTAAAATATATGCATGTATTATGTATGAAATATATATTAATGTGTCTATATATCAAACAGCAAAACTTCATATTTTGAAGGTACTTTGGGGTTACAAAGTTGAGCAGCAGAAAATAGCCTATAAATAGGCACATCTGAAAACTAACATGTATTATATTTTAAATTTTTTTAATATATTGGATGCTTCAATGCATAATTTTTCTTCTCATGAATATTATATTGGCAGTCAAACTTGGATATAAATTCTAAATTTTCTCTGTACATGATTACTGTTCCAAGATCCTTTGGAATCTGTGGTTTTCATCAGCTTTACTATAGGCTTTTATTTCAAGAATCTTCATAGAAATGATGGTTGAATATGATATCAAATGAAAATTTGGAAAACAACAAGTTTGTTTGTTGGGGTGTTTTTAGAGCTTTCAAGTCTTCCAGGAAGGTTATGTTCCTTACTGGAAAGTTTAGTATTTTGATTTCAGAACAGTCTTTAAAATTTTGTGATTTAATTCAGCTCTGCATAGTTGTAGTGTAATGGGTGTCAGTAGAATAATTTTTAAGGGATTATTTCAAGGTCAACATGTTTATGCATATATAGGCTCTAACATCAGCACTCTATTAAATCTCTACAAATAAATGCCTCATCATTTTTTATTGTGTTTTGCTTTATTCACTGACATATACAGAGATATCACTGTCTTATTCCAGAATGATCTATGTAATTATTATTGACGTGGCATTCCAGCTTTGCAAAACCAAAATGAAGACTGACTCACAAAGTAAGTAATGGAGAAAAATGAGGAACCATTAAAAGAGTAGGACATTAGGTGAAAAATTGAAACATTTTATAACCAGTTAGGCGCTTTTCCTCTTCATTTCATTCACAAGAAGATCATAGTGCAGAAAGAATGGGAAAGTTTGAATGTTTGTCTGATTTTGCTGAAGAGGTCTTTTCATGGAAGACTACTGAGTTTAGAGCTCTGAAAAGACACAGACCTAAATGTCTGGCCTAATCTAAATAATAATTAAATGTTGGTGGAAGAGGACACACAGCTGGCCATGGGCTAGTGTCATAAGCAGTATGAGCATCCAGTTGGCACAGCTGTTCTCTCCATTTTTTTAGTTATGTTAAATAAAAATGTTAAAAAGCCATGACATTTTGCTGAGAGAATCTCTGGTGGGAGACTGAGAAAGTGATAGCAGGCCAAAACACAGGTAAAGGTGCTTTTACAGCTGTAACTCCGTAGCACTATGGGAAGCATGTGAAGTAATAGAGAAAAAACTCAGATGGGTTTGAACATAAAGGTTTGTTAAAAGCAGAAAAGGATGACTTGACAGAATTGACACGTAATATTTTGGAGGATATAGATGGGAAAGGCCATACCTAGAACTGATGACTCAGAGTATCCTACCGATAAAAGCATAGAAGGAAATTCATTAGTCCAATCAGTGAAGGCCAGCTGTTAAAGGTTTTGGAAAATTTGAAAAGGATTCTATGGGAGAGACTTCTGTGAGACCAAGTTTTAAATTTTTGTTTTAGTGATGCACAGCTTGAGTCGATGGCCAGATGTTCATAGAGAGATAACTGAAAAGTAGCATGTTTAATTTGGATGGAGGAATGCTCCTTCTAAAAGATTAAATAGAGTGGGGGATGGCATGAGTGTGTGAGTTGCAAGCTGGCTGTCTCCATGTATACTTTACAGACTTGAAGTGTTGCATATGTTTGCTTTTTCACTGACGTGAGTGACATCTAGTTCATTTTTTGATTGATCTTCTTGGAAGCCAGGTGGAGTTTGAGAGACATCTAATAAAAATGAATTCATCAATACTTGCTTTATAAGCTAAGAAATATTTACACAGACTAAAAAAAGTCCCCTTCTCAATGTTAGGAAGACCAGACGAGAGTTTTCTAGAGGAAAGCTGTTTCCTTGAAGAGTAAAAAATAAGTTCTGAATAATGATTAATGAGAAAACATGTGAGGTAGTTTGGTTTTAAACCTTGTGGCATTGACTTTGCGATCCTCTTCGTTTTGAGCTGTTGGGAAGTGGCAGAGACAGTGAGATGTGGGTCAGGACCAGGTGACAGTTTGAAGGAGAAATAGAGCAGGTAAGCAGCCATCTGATTTACCAGCAATTTTGTGTTTCCATGTAGATAGCCAGTGCTGGTCAGGATGGGGAAAATGCCTGGTGCTGACATTTATTCATCCTTTCAAATGAAGTACAGAAGATTGCTGGGTTTGGTTTTGGTTTTTGTTTTTCCAGAAGATGTTAGTGTAAATGTTAGAGAAGAGTTGCTTGTCTATTTTCAGCAAAACTAATTTTCCAGATCTGAGCTCTGTTGGCTTCAGTTATTGGAAGTGAATACCAGATAACCACAAAAAGCACAAGAATTCAATGTTTTATAAGAAATCAGTTCGAATTCATTTAACTGCATTTGGTTTCATTTAACTATATTTGAAAACTTTAAAGCTGAGGCTAATAGACCAGTACCAAACTTTGAGTCTTGTTCATTTATATTAAACATACATAAACTATATATAAACAATTGGGTTCACTTTTTTTTTTCTCCTTTTCCCCTTCCCCTCTCTCCCCTCCACCCAATATGGCAAAATATCCAGTCCTGGCAAGAATGAGAAGATTACTTTGTTTCTTGTTATTGCTTGGCTATCCAAATTCACTCTCAGCATTCAAGCAAGTTATTCCACTGTGGCAAAACAAAAACAGTCTCAGCCACTTCATTGATGTTTTTGTGTTCCTTACATTTAAGCAGATTTTCAATATCGTTCCATAGAAATAACTGGATTTAATTTCTGTATCCTCATGTAACTGTTCAGAAGGTAATTGAAGGTAGCTAAGGCTATGAACTGCTTTTATAGCCTCCATTTTATTTACAGAGGTTTGTTGAGAGCAGTGGGCAGTACCAGTACTCAGTAATTTTCAGGAGGCTTGCTCCCTACGGGAAGAAGTATAAAGACCCCGCTAAAGAGCCAATACAAACTGTGAAAAGTCAGCATAAGATGTCAATTGTGTGTAAAACATTTTTTAGTTCCTTGCGTTGCTGTGCTGAACTGTGATATACATTTGGGTGGGGTCACTGGCATCCTAGAAACTGTTCTTGGCATTAGTTTCTGCAGGACTCAGCCAGCTGCAGTCACCTCCAGAGAGAAAGAGGAAAGGACTCTTGGTTGTTCTGCTCTTAGGCATTGAGGACATAAATGCAGAGACTGACTGACTGAGCGGCAGATGTATTCTGGATCACTGCATTTTATGAATATTGTATTGTTCCAGTTTTAGTTGTCATCTGTTCTCTATCCTTTGTCTCCTCGGTGTTTTCATAGATGACAAACATTGTCCAGAGGGACTTTGGAAACATATCTCATCTTTGAACTTTGTGTTGAGTACAAGATGGTCATCTGAAGCTGAGTGTGTTAATGCTTTGAAGAGACAGTGCTTAAAAAGCGTAGGTAGGAACAGTGCTGAAGAGGCAGAACAAAAATAGAAAATAGGATACTTCACTAAAGCGTAGTGAAAACTTGAAGCAGCAATAATGACAATCATAGGGGAAGCTGCTGTTTAAAATGACCAACATCAGCCTGGATAACTGCATGAGACTGGGAGCAAAGAGTCTTTTTTCTTTTCTAGGGGAAAAATGTAGAACGGCAGAAATTCATCGTGTGGGGGAAACAAGTGAAAGAGACCATTGGCTACTGATACAAATGTTTTTAAAGCCTTCTCGGAGCACCCTGGCAAGCTACTGTGTGCTTTCTCTTCCAGACTTTCAGTGAAGGCTGGGGGTTGCCTATTTTGCATTAATTAAGTTATTTATGGCTTTTTTCCACATCTATTTATGTTAACTTACATGACAGGATTACTAGACCTATTTTAGTGACTTACAGAAAAGGCGGAGAAAGAAAGAAAGGAAGACACCAAAGCTGAGATCTTCAAAGTACCCAAACTCCATCAGGAAAGTTTTTGGTACCTTGCTGGTTTGTCTATCTGTGGCCTGGGGGTCAGCTGACAGCTGACAAAGTGGTCTGGACTGGAATGAGTGGTTCAATCTACATCTGCCATCTCAAGGCTGGTGCCATAACCAGTAAGTCTTCTTTTTGGGGTTTTGTTGTGTTGATCATATATTCTTCCTATAAAATTAGTTTCAAAATGTTGTAGCTGGTGTGCCATAATAGTTGCCATTTGGTTTGGTATTTGTTTTCCTGATGGATTTCTCTAGAATATTTGTAGTAGAAATTTTTGCCAAAAGAATTAATTCAAGATTATGTCCTAACATGAATAGAGAAAAAATTCCAAATGGAATCAGTTTTCCAAAACATATTCTGATTTTTTCATCTTCTTTATAGTTTCTACCTCTATTATTTTCTTACAAGACAGTGTAAGACAAGACAATCAAGACAAGACAATTCATGATGCAGGTAGAACTACCCGACCTTTTATGAAAAATTTTATAAAGCAGGCAGCTTTTTTATGGTTTGGGGGAATAAAGACCCCAAATAAAGACCGACTTTGTCACAACTTTATTTTCTGCACAAAGCGCATTGTTAAACTCTGAATACCTGAACATTTTAAATTCAGATGGACCTCTTTACAATAACAATGCCTTAATATTTTAAGTTTCCTAGGGCAATTTTTCCTGAAGTGTGATCATTATGGATAATAATGATAATTATGAAATTTGTTGCATTTGAAATACTAGCTTGTTGAATGCAATGGTTATTACAATATATTCTGTAGTATGGGTGAAGTAAGGATGAGTGGCATAATGCACCTAATCGCTATTTAGTGGCATTTCCTAAGAGGAGATGTAACCACCTGAAAAGGAATGGTAGAATTCTAGTTTCCTTTGTTCATAAAGTTTGTTTCCTAGAGCAAGACAGCGGAATCACTACAGTTGTACCAATGCTGTACTACATTCCAATTAGTCTGTCTTTAATGAGGAGAAAAAGAAGGATCGAGGCAGTGTGATGAGACTTGCTGTTGCAGCAGGCAGTGTTAACTTCTGAGACCTTTATCTAACACTTTTATCTTCATTCTCCAGCCTGAAATCTTCATAACCATCTCTGGTCTGCGGTGTTTCAAGCAGGCATCTGAACTGCAAGCCTTCATCCAAACATTATAGTGCAGACCCAAAACCAGGTGCAATTAAATCAAATGCATGCTTTTAATTCAAATGTACATTTCTGAAACCATCCAGCACAGACTGTGGTGTGTGTACGTCCTTTGGCATGGAGCATCTCTAACAGAATAACACATTATATAGTGTCTGTATGCCTGCACTGCACAGAAGATGAGTTTTGCTCTCAGATATGTGCATTTGGCTCGTGTAATGTAAGAAAATGTCTTCTCAAGACAAATATGCCACTGCTTGCCTTTTGAAAAATACTCGTGGAAGGCCTGAAAGGGTACAGAGAAAATTTTCCCAGCACAAACAAAATTCTTGTTATGTAATTTCTTTGGCTTCAAAAATCAAGCAAGCTGTTTGGTTCTATACTGGGATTTTGAACCTGCCAACTCTGACAGCTCCACACAGTCATGTAACTGTTGTTTGGTGGTGTCACAGCAAACCTCTCTGCTTAGTTTGCTTTAACCTTGTCCTCCAGATGAGATTCAAAAAACGCTTCCTCTTCAAAGGTGTATCTGTCAGCAATTAGTGTGAAAGTCATATCATCTGTGCTCCTATAGAACAAGCCACATATGGTTTTTGTTATAAGCGAAAAGTAGGTAAGATTTTGAGATTATGAATAAAAAGAACAAAAGGAGAAGACAATTTCAGACTCTTTTGTGTAGAGATTTGTGAGGTTTTGGTTTGTCAATATAGCATATGAAAATATTACTAAAGTGTATAAAGTACTATAAGAATTTATGGTTATTTGTAAGTGAATTCAGATATTTTTATGGCAATTACTCTAAATGTTTTCTGTTCTGAATCATGCACGTACTATCATTTCGTAACAAGGGCTTCATTAAAATACTTACATGTGGTGTTGGGGGTGTGAAGGAGGAACTTTTATTTTTTACAAAATTTCCTTTTTTACTTTCATCTTTAAAAGCTGCTGTAAGCAGCAGTTGTGTTGTATACAGTCATAATAATATTCTAGGCACCCTGCTATAGATTTCAAATAAATATCTCCTTATTAAATGTCCTTCCCAACACCCCAAAGTGTGATTTACTTTCAGCTCTTTTAAAAGAGATAAGCATGCTAATTCTAAATTAGTATTGTTTTAACTTTTCTCATTTTGTAATTACCGTATTATTCCCCATAATTTTATTTCTTCTAGATTATTTTATTTAGCTTTCGGTCAGTATCCTACTCAGCCCTGTTTAATATCTCTTGAGACCAAGTCCTTAGACTTTACAATTAACACAGGGAAAAGTCCTTATCAGCCAAAAGTTGTTTTTTGGTTGGTTTGTTGCCTTTTTCTTTTTTCCAGTTTTAAACTGACCAGACTCTTCCCAGATGGGTGTGCCTCTAAATCCTGTCCAAATTAAACACAGAGATATAAAACCAGTATGCAAACAATAGCAATAAAAGTGCATCTTATTCATCCCTTCTTGCTTTTCTTCATTAGGGTCCTTAAGTGTGGCCTTCAAATATTCCAGAAGAGAGAAATGCACTTAGATGCACATCCTGCTTCCTCATGTGACCCGCTTTGATTAGAGTTTTAATTGTAATCATTTAGCAGTAGAACACTGGTTCCTAATCTTCCTTCAAGTTGTCATCTTTGAAGGGAGCTTGATTAGAAACATATTTTAACCCATCAATTTCTTTCTTTAATTCTGGGGGAAAAAAATGCTGATTGTGACTCAACCTTCTTTTAGAACTTTTGATCTCTAAAGATATGTGGTTATGTGGCTTTTTCCCATGCTCCAAACTGGTCCTTTAAACCCCTTCCTCGCCCATCCAGAGACTATGTTGCCTAACTTATAATTATATTATTAAATAAAACTAATTTTCTCATAGTAATGAGGGGAATGAAAATAAGACCTATTCCAACCCTGAACACTATAGAGCTGAACACATCATATAGCTTTTTATGTACAAGAATCATCCATGAAATTGTTAATTAACTTCAGGAGTATTATTTTAATCCAGTTGTGAGTTCTCATTGCAGCTAACATCAAAGGCATGAAATTAGTTGTAGTATTTCTACTATACATACATGTGTGTATTTGTCTGTAGGCTTAAATACATGGCAACTGAAGGTTTCCAAGGCTTGAATTACTGTTTTGGGGGCTTTTTTCTTCTCAAATGAGATATGATCAGATCCTGTAATATTGAAGAAAAGCAGCAAAAGCCAGAAGCCTTAGAAAATGTTGAAAAACAAGTAACAGAACAGGCAAGATTTACTTCCTTACCATGACCACAGTGATTTCCCAGGCTGGTATATAAGTGGAGTTTTGGAAGACTTTTGGATGGTCGCCACTAGTTAAGAATAAAATCATTCAAGATGCGGAATAATCACCAATATTATGCTAAACCCTTCAAATCATCTAGCAATAGTATGCTGGAAGAAGGTGACTGTGCATTATAATATTGCAACTTTTTAAAAGAAAGTGCCTGGAGCTGACAAACCAGATTGGTGGTTTTTAATGAAAGCGAATACAGTTAATCTGTGTATACTTTCATTGACAAGGTTCTGCACTTAGGAGTACAGCACAGATGGCATAAGCAATGAATACTTATGTCTGACTGTAATTGATCCTATCAACAATGACATACCTTTAACTGGGTTGTATCACTTTACGTCACATATGGTTAATTAAGTAAGAAGGGCCCAAATACACTAAGGAGATTTTTATGTTTATACTTAGGAAAACAGTCTAGACAGGTGTTAATGTAAATGAAGTTAGTACTTGTCAAAGGTGAAATTCTCCATATGTAGCCCTGTTTCAGTCTCCAAATAAATATAATTTGGCTATGTCTACATTAGCAAGTAGTGAGGAGCAATAGGACCTGATCTGCAGAGTGAAACAGTTGGTGCTGAGGATCCTGCTTTCCCCACTGTAGGGATCAGTGAGAGAAGGGAGATTGCTTCAGTCTGGCTCTGTTCTGATCCCACTGACTGGAGGTCAGGGCTGGGTGCAGTCTTGGAGGGTGTCATTTGTCTTAGGTTCATTCCCTGTATTTACTACCTTATGTGTATCTTGAGTAGCTACATTTTTTCATCTGTAAAACAAATCTTGGCCTTAATTTCTAACATCTTTCAACCTCAATATGAAGAACTTTGCTTCCTGAAATAATCCCTCCTTGCATGCTTCCTGATTCGCCATCACAGACATTAATTGTCTTTCACTATGTGTAGATGTCTGCCCCATGATGCAGTAGAGTTTGTTACATCATTTTTTTGCATGTGCGTATATTTGGATTGGCCCTTAGCTGGGTAGTCTGTCTCTACTGTTGGAAAAATTACATGTCCTAAATTCGTTCCTTTTATGGACTGTATTTTCCACTGCCAAGCACACCTTCCCTTTGCTTTGTCCAATATGGAAAATTGTATGACAAAATAGAACTTGATGTGTTCCAATTTTGGTCCTGAAGGTCTCCACAGGTACAAATTTTTTATAGCAAAATTCTGTAATCTCTGTATTCACCTTATTTCTGCTCTACATTTGAAATGATCTGCAATAGGTTTACCTGCGAGTCACTGAATGTGTAGTTCAAGCTACATATCAGAATCCACTGGCCACAGTTGGGTGTCCCAGAAGAAAATCTCAATCCTTTTCTGAGATGCACCTAGAGTAAATGCTCTTGGCTTTTAAATGGCTGCTGAACTACATAACCTTATTGGCTGATTGTTCTTCCAAAACAAGTATTCCTACAAAGATTCTTTTCTTTATTAAAAAAAAAAGGAAAAATTAATCAAACCCTCTCAGGCCTTACGTGTACTGTTCTGGAAAGAACAATGTTTCATGCCACCCAGTCCTTCTCTTTAATGTCAAAGTAGGTTTTTGTTTTACTTTTTTCTGCTGGACATACTTTTGCCTTTCTCTAGTTGGTTCCCCTTCCTTTCAGAGCAAAATCCTGTTTCTATCTCTCTTTATCCTTAGCCCAGTTATGTGTTCTGAAAGAGGTCTCTGCTTCACTTCATGTGATTTTTATCAGCTTTTCCCACTTGCAAACATTGCATCTGCTTGAAAACCTTAATTTGTCACTCCTGAAACACGTACTGTGTGGATGTCATGCTTGAACTTTCCCATCCATCCCAGGTGGCTGTGTAATATCCGCATTTTGATTAGCATCATCAGTTTTGGAAACAGAAATGTTGATGTCATTCTTAAGCTGACATTAACTTCACTGTGATAACCATTAGCCTATTGCCAACATTTTACTGATCCAATGTTTCTCTGAACATTGTCAACATTATAAATTGATATGAAAAGCTTGTGCTAAAAATTATTTTAGTAATACCTTGAATTTAGCAGTCTGCTTATTTATAAAGTGAAATCATACATAGTTGCTTTGGTTAGGATTGCATTCCGTTTTTAAATTTATAATCTCAAAAACATTATGAAATAGGACACACAAGATTATTGTGGAACAGGGGATCTTGTGTATACTAGAGAACATCAAACAGTTACTGAATAAGAAGTCCAAACTCCTTCTACTCTTTAAGAAACTGAGGTTAAGTAATTATGATACTTAGTCCTGTCATAGAAAGGTTTTTTTCCTAGAGTATATAATTTAATATGTTGAAAAATAGTTCGTTGTGTATTTCTCTTTAACTTAAAGACTAGCTTAAACATCACAGAACATTGATGCAGAATTTAGAAATAAAAGAAGCAAGCCCTAGAAAGGGAATAGGCTCCTAAAGGCACATTTTTATTCCTGCTTATTGGAGACTGGTTTAGATTTAGCTCTTCTATTTCCATTTGTGTTTTTATGCCTAAAATTAAAGCAAAAGCTCTATTTTTCTTCTTCTCTGTAGAAATAGCTGGCATTTTGTCAAAGCTTGTTGTAGTGTTGCTTGTACATAGTAAAAGAATAGCAAGCATAGCAACCTAAAAAAGTGGACTGAAGTAAATCAATTCCAGATTTAATGGGATGTTTTGATATACAGCCTGGAAAAGAAAAGGTTTTGGGGTGACCTAATTGTGGACTTCCACTACCTGAAGGGATCCCACAAGAAAGATGGAGAGAGACTATTTACAGGCACATGGAGTGACAGGCCAAGGGGAAATGGCTTCAAAATGAAAGAGTTCTACAATATTGTTATTCTTTCAGATATTTTTCAGACAGCTTTTAGTAATTTCTTAATTTGACTGCTTGCATACTATAAAATATGCACTAAAGTATCTTGATAAATAGGAGTTTAAATTGAAAGGTTTGGGAAGACTCTTAGTAGCACCTGAACTCTAAGTGTTTCAAAACAACAAGTCCTATATTCTATAAAACACTTCTTTATATTGTGTTACTGGGGGTTCAGTCCTTCTGTGCTGTGTTTCCATTGAAGCGGTGTCTCCACTGTAAGTTTCCACATAACCTGAGGAATAATACCAGCCCTCAGCACAGTGTAACACTGTTTCTGAAGGAAAAGTTCGTGTAGGCTCATAAGAGGCTGGCAGTGGGGTGGGAGGGGAAAATTATTCTGGTAGAATTTTTCTTCCATGGGAAGTAGGTTTTTTTTCTCTCCTTAAAGACGACCACTTAATTGACAAATTCTTGTGAGTCTTGTGATCTTTGATACAAAAACCAGGTTTGTAGATAGAGCAACAGACACGTGGGGCAAGTTTCATACTTAGATTATTCTGTAAAATATTTTGGTGTTCATGAGTAGCAAAATCACTCTCCATGTATATGTTATCAGATGACACAAAGAAACTATGAGAATGCTATCAAATTTAAAACCAAACATGATTAGTCATGCTACAAGATTTTCTCTGCAGTGCTTATGAAGACACAAAAAGGGCAATTCAATGCAAAAGTACAGTCGGGAACAAGAACAGCAGCTTCTGAGGGAAAGATAGGTCTGCGGAGGTCATTAACGAGTAGAAGAAAAACAACAAGCATATTTGTCTATTAAGCATTTATTATGATTTATTTGGTGCAACATGATACTTGTGTTCCTTTGACTCAAGTTATAAAGAATGGAAATCTGGGAATTACATTTATTTAAAAAAAAAAAAAAAGTAGGATCAAATAGTCTGGCTAATATTAAATACTATTCCATGTATCTGTTAAAAATGTTGATCTGAAATTTGCAAAATCATGAATTTTGCTTTGTCATATTTTCTCATTTTGTCCATTCTGTTCCAGTAAAAATAGAAATATTTTCCCAGTATTGTGTGTGTGTGTTAAGTGAATAACTGACAGCAAAATAAGGAAGGCTTTTATATATTCTCATGAAGTTGCATGTGCAGTTTGCTTTTATATATCTTTGTATAAAATCATCTTCCACCTAATTATTAAGAGATTCACACTGTTTGAAGTGAGAAGACTCTTTAAAGAACCGATAAACAAAAGAAATAAGTAAATAGAAACAATGTTAAGAAGAAATATCTACAGGGCATTTAACATTTGTATTTATTGCTCATCAATTCTGTCTAGAAAAGAAAGAAACTGATTGCATGTGGAAATCTAAACAATTTGGTTAAATGAAATATTAACTTCTTAGCAGGCTAAATGAACGGTAATATAAAGCTTCAAAATAAAGTAACATTTGCAAACATCTTACCTGTCTTCCACCAAAAAATATTTCTAAGGTCGTTTTAATGTCAATTTAAATGAAAAAAAAAACCAAGAAACTCCAAAATCTCCAAAATTTCCGAACACAGAAAATGCTGAATAATAGTAACTGGTTAAAACAAGATTTTCTCAGAATTTGAACATGAAATTTCATAACTTTTTAGGAAATATTTTCTTTTTAAAGTTGACAACTTAACTCGTGCTCCACCTTCACAAGCTTCTTCACCATTCCAGCTTCTCTCCACCATGAGTCATTGTACCTTGCTTACATTTTCTTCCTGTAGCTGCAAAAATCATAGCCTCTTGTTCTGCCAGTGCCTTCTGCCCTCTGATTCCGTTCCATTAACAAGAATGTTACTGTTGTGCAGCAAGAACCTACAACCTCTTGAGATACTTTTAAGCTCACTTATAGCACAGCCTCCACCAAAATGCATAATCTCGTTGCAAGCATGGAACTGCCATTTATTGCAATGTTTGGCAATTATTTGTGCTATTAATTCCAAAGTGGTCAGTTTTAAAGCTTTGTGATTCAAATGGAATAATCTTAAATTTCATGAGTAAGCTGAAGAGCCAAACAGACTAAACCTTTTTGTTTGTCATTTTCACAACTGAAATTTGAATTTATTTGGTTTTATTGGTGTGGACTGTGTTCTGTGACTTAGCTCTGGAGCCTGCTTGACCGTGGTCTACAGAATGGTCTTCCAGGTTTTAATTTCCAGGACAATATCTGTGTGTCTGCCACCACGCTGAAAGAGTAGGTCTGATAAGTAATAGACTCTCACCCTGTGTTTATGAGATTTAGTCGCCAATGCATCAATCCTGGCGATATCAAGCCCCTTTTATATATTTTCCAAATGGTGAAATAATGAAGTTCGGCCTATAGCAACGAAAAAGGAGTTCTATAAAAATATACTGAGGTAGATGGTCCTTAATAAATGAGCAAACACTGCCACTACCTCTCTAGTTTGAGAAGCAGCAGGTTTGTGGACTCTTTAATAAAAAAAAGTAGTTCATAAATCATATGCAGTTGACTAAATCACTAAAGTTGCAGCCTCAGGACTTTCTTTTGTATATGAAGAGAAGTAATTTCAGCTCTTATATTAGTATTTCAGTCATATGTGATTCATATTCTTTTAGTTTACCTGAAATAACATTTTTCAAACTACAGTAATCTTTTGTCCTTTTTTTATAATATGAAAATGAAGACTAATATAATGCAGTACTCAGTACAGGAAGGAACACAGTAATGCTACATTTGGAAATTGAATTTATGGTTGCTACTTTTTGTCCCGTTTCGTCCCTTCCTCTCTATTCACCCTCCCAGTCCCAGTTTTAGTAAACTGTTTATTGTTAAGTAAGAAATGAAACAGTGTTCATAGCTTAAATATAAATTTAAGTGAAATGAAACATCAAGAAAAGTTCAGAAAGTCACATTTAAATACATTAGGGTTCACATAAAACCTAAAAAATACCTTTTGAAGATACTGATGGAAGAATGGTCCCAGAACTGTTTGGTATTGTTACCTTGTTATCATTTATGTTGAATCCTGTTTGATAAAAGTATCTGAGAACTACATTCTTTTTTTTTTTTGATGTTGATTCATTTCATGCAGAATGGTTTTGGTGGAAGAAGGGCAGGAAATACTTTTAAATTTCTTTTTTCAAAGTTTTCTAGGATTTCCTAGGACATATATCTAATTTTAAAACTCAAGCACAATTGAACCATTGAGACTATTCCATATGAACGTTGTGAGTCATGGAAGTAATGAGAAATGTAATATTAGTTTTAGATCTAAAACATTGTTTCTGTCTGTCATTCTGCACTCGATGGACTTTCTCTTTCAGCTTCTATTGTAAACCATATTTGCAGAGGTTTAAGAACTTGACTGAAAAAATTTGCCTTGGGTGAAAAACTAGCATTCCAAGCTCTAGCATTTAGAATGAAGTTACCCAAATTTTGAAAAAAATTGTGGGTATGAATTCTGTATTAGCTTAGGATGTTATTTAGTGTTTCTATAGCTCAAATATATATATATATGAACACTGATTTTTTTTGTTAGTTTTACCACTTGAAAGATTTCTTCCTCTTTCACTCAGAATTTTGAATCATCAGTAATGACAATAGAAATTCCAGTCATAAATCAAGAGAATGACAGTATTTAGACTTAAGCAGTTGCCTAACTCTTTAAAGACAAGAATAAAAGAGTTGTCTTTTCTTCACTAGATACATGTTTAGTACTGCAAACAAATGTTTTCCAGCAAACCAGGGGTAGAATATGTTCCTCACAGAGCTGTCTTCGCCGTTGCATTATTGCAATGTTGTTGACCAAACTTTCAATATGCTGAGCAGTCATTACCTATTGGGGATGATCTGTTTTTCAAACCAGTGTAAAAATGCCTGAAATTGATTGTGATCACATTTGGACATCCTGGGGGAAAAAGGCATATCCTATCTGGTTGTTCACTTTCAGCACAGGGATCTAGTCCTTCCCCTTGTCCAGCTGAAACAGTCTGGGTCTGCTCTCCAGGCTGAAGTGCAAACAGATAAGTCAGGGGTGGAAGAGAAACCTTTGAACTTGACCTGAATCCTTCCATGAGCTGCTTTCCCTCTTCTATCAAGCTTATTTAGCTGTGTCTGTTGACCAAAGAATGTGGATTACCTTGATGGCAGGAAATGTAAAGCAGTCTCACAGTTACATGCTGCAGAATTAATACTGTGCTGGTAACACTAATGCCATATATTTTTATTAAATTTTGTTTATGAACTTTAAAAAGTGCCCATGAGCTCTTTCTTAGTAAATCCTCATGGAATTCTTTTAGTTTGTTTCTTCCCAAAGAAATTAACCCTGTGTTATGCTAGAATGAATATCATGCTAGAATGAATATCATGCTAGAATGAATATCAAATTCATAACAGGTATTAAAAGTTTCATATATTGATTGTATAATTGGTATAATCTTTATAGCAGCATTTCTGAAGTTTAAAATTCATTATTGTTATGGGTTTACTTACTGATTTAGTTGCTGATCTTAAAAATATCATTAAGAAGAGTTCTGTTGGGAGGGTAATACTCTGAAGTAATCAAGGTATCATTTGAGTTGGCCTCTTACTGCTATTGAAGGGTTTTCTTTAAAGTTTTAACTTCACAGGTAAATCTTTTTTATACATGACGCTGCCATCAAGTGGCTATTGAGTAGAACCTCTGTGTTACTCATCTCTAATTTAAATATTTTTCTTCTTTTTAATTAACAGCGTGGTTTGAAAGAAGAAAATATCCTATACTTGCTAATTGAAAGGAAATAAAAAAATTTGCTGCTCTCTGGACCAGAGTTGTAGAGGTAGATGCTCAAAGTTGCTTTCAAAGAATGGGATTTCAGTGACATCAAATTTTGTTGACATTGATTTTTACATCAGCTTCAATAGACATTAGGAACGCCTCTGGTCACATTGTGAACTATTCTGAGTGTCTTTTTGCATTTTCAGGTACCTTAATATGCAGTTAAATCTTCTCTTTTAAGGTCTCATTTTAATCCATCCCATCAGAACTCCAATACAGATGTAGTCTATAGACTTGGGCAAGGATTTTAAAGTGCTGGATCTAAAAGGCCAGAATTAACATAGATCCTAAACTTCAAGGAATTTTCACTTGAATCAAGAAACTGATGTGTGAATAAAATAATGTCTTTATGAGAGTCCAACAATTGCATCTCCTAAAGTAGAGAAAACCTTTTTTTTTCAGGTTTTCGGGAGGTAAAGGCAGCAACCCAGCCCCAAATGACCATTTGCAGTTGATCAGAACTCAAATATTGGCATTCACCAACTACCCCCAGTTCACTTCCAGCGATATGGGGCTGTTAACCAATTTCAGGCAAGTAATGATAAACATCCCCATTCTCCTGAAGATCATTTGCCTTCTTTCACCCTCTAGAAATAATAATAGAAAATCATGTGCACATTTGCATTTGTATTTACTGTGTTTGAATTAAAGCTGCAAACAGCTCTGATTCACTAATAACTGATGAAAGTGTCTCATTATTGAGCTACAAAACCTCCAACAAATTAATGGAAATTGCAAATCACCTTGAAAATTGCAGGCTCTTTAGTCCTATATTGAGTGCTGAGAAAACTGCATAAATAGCTTTGTTGCTTAACTCTTTCTTTTGAAAAAATAGTTTTCTTATTATATTTTTTAAAAACCATAGCTTAGTAATTAAGGCGCGGCTAAATAACATTTTTTTGTTGTGTTTTGTTTTCTGTACATGAATATTTAACAGTATATTATTGTTAAATATTACTATATTTGGTTCCTTGTCTTTCATACAATATTTAGGACCATGGATTCTCTGCCTCTGCTGCTAAGCAAATATTTTGGCCAATTTTCTCTCATGCCTCAAATTATAGAACAGGATTTTTCTTGTTCTAATTCTTTTCTGTACATAATGAATTTTTAAATATATACACCCATGATGTTTTCCTACAAAATTAAAGCTTAATTAGAGGAAAGTCTTTCATGAAAAGGAAAAAAAGTCACGCCATCTATTTCTTTGTTCACTCTTTGTTTGATTTTTATTCTTTTTGCCTAACTGAATCTAAAACATGTCCCTTGTTAGGAGAAAATAATGTATGGGAGGTGATCTCCAGCTGTATATAATTTTGTAGCTTCATAGTCATGGAAATGCACTTCAACAGAGCATCAGTTGCCTTCCTCTAAAAGATAGAACAATTCCTGCAAAGTTCTAGATTCTTTTATATCCCCCCTCCCCCCGCCCAGTTCCACATTACAGCTGCATCCCTGACATAAACCTAGTTGATTTAAAGGAACGTATTTCAGTTTAACATAGATTCAGGATAAAAAATCAGCAGTTTGTAATTTTGTCCATTTTTGCCAATATATGAGTCATCATTAAGCTTGTGATGAGTAATTTCTCATAGTTTTTTGCAAACAACAGAGATTTTAAAAAATTTTATAAGGCACAGTAGATAATTTTTTTGTATGTAAAGCTTCCTATAACATTTGTGCTAGTGCAGTGTAACTATGGAGGTACAGAATGGGTGCTTAAAGACATTTTTCTTCTATATTTAAAGTCACTTGGCTAACTGGAATCCTGAAAGTGTTGTGTGCTGAAGCACCCTCTAGTTATTGCTAAGAGAAATTCCAAAATTTAACAAAATCTTTGAACCTCCAGGGACACAACTACTGCTATTAGTTGGCAGGTGCCTTTTACTAGGAAAGTTTTTCTGTGACTTTCCAAATTGGTTCATTCCTGGGGCTGAATGACCTGTGAGATGTCCATCATTAGCTCTGTCCAACAATGGAACTTCAAGTAGCAAAGAATTGAAGTTTCTGTTTTTCCTGCTTCATTGTTGCAGGCTTGATGAGTAAGGAAAAAAAGGTCCCTTTCATTTTCTCTTCCTCCTTTTATTCCTTCTAAACCACCACCTTCTGTTTTTTTTCATTTTGTACTTTCTTGATATTATTAGTAATGTATCCACAATTCTTGCTCATCATTTTCATTCTACTCCACCACCCCAATTTTGGTCCTTTTGCCCTTGGGCACTATCCTTAACATTTGATAGCAGCTTGCTAGACTTTTGCACTAAATGATGAAAGATGAAGTATTACTCCATTTTAGCTTCTTCATGTCCAATCTGGGGACTCAATTACTACCCTCCAAAAGCTGTGAATACATTAATATTCTTTTGTTTGAAGCCCAGAAAAGAGTTTTGCTTTGTTCTGTTTCTATGTCGTCTCTTCTGTGTTCTCTCCACTGCTTAGTCAGATGAGCAGTGGATACTTGAAGCTTTTGAAACACCATTTAACCGAGGAAAATTAGTCAGCTTGCTATCCAGATCTTCACATGCACTTGTCACTGTTTTGAAGCAGTTTTTGTTAAATATGCTGAGCATATGTAGAAACCACATGCACCTGGAGGTACCATCATTTCCAGCATCAATTTGAGTGCAGGTGAATTCAAACTGAGCAGTCTGCTGTCTTTCTTTTCTTCTTACTGGTTTTTTTTTTGGGTTTTTTTGTGTTTTTGGGTTTGTTTTTTTTTTTGGGTTTTTTTTTGTTTTTTGGTTTTTTTTTTTTTTTTTTTTTTTTTTTTTTTTTTTTTTTTGTTGTTTTTTATTTTTTGTTTTTTGGGTTTTTTTTTAAGGGAATACTATGTTTAAGAAAGATTTGGCATTTGTAGAAGTTTGTGAAACCCATTCCTCAAATATTGGCTCCTTAAATATTGTGATGTCAGAGGGATTGTTACATACTGAGATTCTACATTACGAATGTACACAGAGTAATAAACAAAAACGCTACGTTCGATTGTTCATGATACGTGATTACTCCAGGGACTCCAGTAGTAAGCATGTGTTCCCCATTAGGACTTGCATACAGCTTTCTAACACTGATGGAAACTGTATGTATTGAGCAGATGGGACAGACCATGCTCACGACATGAAAAGGCTTTGCAAGGCCTTCATCATAAGTGAATTCCAGTTTTCTGGGTTTCACGTTGGAATGGTAATTTAACTTCATATAGAGTAAATGTAAACCAACTTGTGATGATGTGACTAACTGCAAATTACTTTTCGTAGCTGCTACTTTTTCAGCTGGGATGCAGAAGTTGCCTTAGATTAAACTTGAAACTTCTCCAGTGACAGTAAAGCGCTGTCGAAAATAACTAATAAAATGCAGATGGGAGTGGAATAAAAGCTGGGTTTATACATAAGGAGGCATTGTATCAGGAAGGGTAGTCCCTATGCAGAGGCTAATATTTGTATAAATAACTGTTATTGAATATGAAGTATGAATTTAGTCTGTGCAAGTCATTGTATTTCATGGAACTTTCACTTGACAGTTAGTGGTAGTCATGAAAATGCAGAACATCAAAATAGTATGACAAAACTTATTAAGTACATTTTCCAGCCTAGAATTTTATTGCAGTTGTTTTGATGAATGATCAATTACATTGCTTTCCTCTACTTTGTGTCCTTGTAAAATCTACTCTGCTGTACCACAGACCTAAGAAAAACCATGTAATGTTATGATTTTTTTACCTAGTCAAGAGGCTGGAGCTGGTGGTCTTTTCTCTTGGGCCTCCAGAGATGTGCAATAATAGCAGGTAATAGCTAAGCTTCATTCTCCACTGCTTATTTGTTTAGGTAGCTGTTGGCAAAGACTAAAGGACTCTAGGAATATACCATTTGTCTTGTGCGGGATTTAGAAGGAGAAGGCTCTAGACAGCCAGTTTTGCTTGAAGAATGCAATAACAGTGTTGTATATGTTATTTCAGTTGCATGTTACTTTTAGTCTACAGGCAATTTATAGGTGGATTTATATTATGCAAATACAGGCTTTAATTTCCAAACCCTCTGATGTAATATTTTGAAAACCCAGCTATTTTGGTGTAAGATGCACATGAAGATCAGCTATTTTGATGTGGGATATCTCAAGAATTTCTCTCCTATTGCCAGGTTTAATTTTGGTTGTGTCTAAGTATGCAGCAGAAGAAATTCCTGCCGAGCAGGATTTTGAAATCATCAATGTATGCAAATCCCAAGTGCATTTTTTCCTCTCCAGAGGTTGAAATAGAATGCAAGACACAGGTTTTTTCGATCTCCTGGTGTAGCTGGTAGGCTCTTCTGCTTGATATTAATAGTCAGTACCATCATGACTCCTAAATGAGGTGATTCCTTCTGTAAGTCATTAAAAGGCTGATAAACAGCCTTTAAACAGAACCCTCCCCCAGACAAGAGCAATGCACCCATCTGTGCTGTGTCAGCTGTACTTAAACAGGTGAGACTGAAAGACCAGGAAGTGGTAACTTCTCTCCATTTTGCTTGTGTAGGGTCCTTGTTCTCTAAGAGAAATTTTTGTCTCAAAAGTTTATATTAAAAAGTGAAAATATTTAAAGAGTCAACACAGCGTTGACTTAAAGGCATAGGCATTGGCAGAGTGATTGGTTATTTAAGCTTTGCAGTGAAGCAGGTAGTTTAAAACTCCAGACATTAGTGCTTAGGACTATCTTTGTGAAGTGTGCAGTGAAAAACTAAATCTGATGCTCCGTCTCTCCAATCTACACAAAAACAGCACTTCAACCAACCACAAGTTTATTCTGGATATTCAATTGAACCTTGTTTAATATTTATTTCTACTCTAGATGAACATTACAGGCAGTGAAAAATTTAGAAAAATTACAGGCTCAGAAATTGAGTTCAGTTTACATTAATTTATGATCAAATGCTTTCTTTGATTGCTTCAAAGGTGGATCTTAAGTCACCTAGCAAGAATTAATATTTTTCATATTAATACATTATTACTTGATTAGAAATCAGTAGGAATATTGTCTGCCACAATTTTAGAGAAATTAAGATGTAAACAACCAAAGGCTTGACTTTACACATCCTTTCACATGCCTTTTGAGCCTTTTGCCTTTTCATCAGCTGAAATCTGGAGCAGAGGAGGTTAAGTTATATCCCCAGGGGTAACCATTGAGCCAGGTGTGGGGTTAGAAATAAGCACCAATAATCCAGATCTCTAGTCACCTTGAGCTGCTGTATCACACTCCCGCTAGGACTGCTTGCATTTCAGTACTCTGCAATGCTGTAAATAGTAGTGTTTGAAAGGGTTCATTACCGAAAATTTTCATTATTTTATTTTTCTTGCTGCTTTTTTTTCCCGTTATCCTGTTTAATCTCTTATTAGAGAAAGTAGTAGAAAGTAAGTCCGTGCAAGATATTTACCCACAGAGGAAAAACTGGGAAATTTCTTCCTTTTTCAGAAGTCATGACTGCAAAAGAAATTATGGTGGTGGGAGAACAGAGCTAAGCCTGTGTATGAGCTCAGGGATCTTATGTGCCATTGCTGAATTTGACTGACAAAATAGTAGGATGATGTTTGAGACAAGAACTGCCTTTTTGTCTGGCAACACAATAGGATCTTCTTCCTTGATGGATTCTCAGCACTACTCAGTATAATAACATGGTAATTGGTCCCAAAGAAGGAATGAGTAAGATTGGATGGTGGTCTTTGGGGGCCCGGTTGTGTTATATCTAATCTAATTATGTTTGATATGGACTTTTAATACATATGGTAACTATTTCCTTGGCTTGGAACTAAGGCTTATATGCAAGCTTGATATTTGCTTGGTCTCTGTTCTAAAAGCACACAATTTTTTTTCTTAGGAGAAACCCCAGCTATATCTGTCTCATGTCATGCCGTATTCTAATTCAAAACTAAAACTGATTTGTTCCAGAAGATGTCTTGAAGCATAAATATGTTGTGGCTTGTGGAAGTGTGGGAGGTGTGATGGAAAGAGCAAATGTCTATAGATTGTACTTCAAAAAACCACTGCAACTTGCTACAGAAAAGACATAGTAAGTTATTGCTGCCTTGGAGCAACAATCCGCAGCAGGCATTCACCCTTTTGCATGGGACAATATAAACATTTTAGTGGATTTGTGAGCATAAAGGAGCATCTGGAGATGATGAGATTGTGTAAGACTAATTTAGAGTCTGAATTAAACTAACTCCATAGCTACAAAAGTCACTGCCATGTTTTCTGCTCGTTTAAAAGATGTCTATGGACCACAGCAAGCCCAGATTTCCTAACCAAATGGAACAGAAAAGTCTAGTGCACTACTGCTGGTGGTGGTGTGGTGGGCACTGGCTTATTGAGAGGATTACAAAAATCCTTCATGAAAGATAGTTATGCAATCAAATTTCTGAGGCAAGTTTCTTCTCAGCTGTTAGCATCTGGGTTCCATTTTGCCATGAATAGGTGACTGTCTCTTGGATTTATTTATGTTTCTCACTTTTTAATAGAGAGTATAGCATGTATTTCTGTTTGCTAGGAGGCAGCTGTTGCTTTTTTTCCTTTTTCTTTTTCCTTTTGTATTTCGCCATTGTCTTCCAGCTTCAAATAAGCA
The DNA here is from genome assembly GCA_013397055.1 of Pachycephala philippinensis. Taxonomy (NCBI): domain Eukaryota; kingdom Metazoa; phylum Chordata; class Aves; order Passeriformes; genus Pachycephala; species Pachycephala philippinensis. The sequence continues at coordinate 1,529,807 of VWZT01007780.1, forward strand.
TATTATAAATGAAACATATTAATAAAATTAGTGCTGAGCGATGTGCTAATGCAGTAGGTAGGGAAATAAATTTGTTTGAAGTCAGTTTTGGTTTTGGAAATTTAACTTGCTCCTCTAAAGTATCTGAAACAATGAAATGTACATTCTGTTTTGTGTTTAATTTCTTCTTTTTCCTCTTTCCCCAGTGACTCTTACTAGTGAAAGGCTTTCAGCCTAGCAGTGATGGTTATTGAAAGTTCAAATAATAGAAGGCTCAGTATGTGAAGAAATGCACAGCCTTTTAGGAGCTCAGAGCCTCCAGTGCCATTGACTTAGAGTGTTATGTCATAGTTTTGGCCATCATCTCTTCCAGAAGTGACTGATGAACAAGTGGAAGCTGGAAGTTACTGATCACCTCACACTGATTAATAAGTAGATGACAATGTGCACAGTGCTCTACATCACCATTTTCTGGGACCCCCTGGCAATATACTTAAGGCTTGGGGATGAAAAGGATAAAATCCTTTTAAATCAATTAGAATTTTATCATTAATTTGAGGTGAGGAATAATATGGTCATAAAATACCAGGCCAAAACTGTTCTTCTAAACATAGAAGAAATGAGGTTGAAAATAAGTCGCTCTAATTGAGTAGTTGAAATCAAAATGCAAAACAAACAAAAGAAGCCTTTAGACAATATGTTCAATATGCTTTCTACCAGCTCCCCAGTAAAACAAAGGTGGTTCATGACCAGTGAAGCCTGTTTTCCTGTGAATCCATTTTTTGAGGTTAACTGAACTTTGATATTTAAAGCAGTATGTGAGTCTGGTGGAACTTTTCTCCATGAAGTAATGAAGCAGTTAGGTCTTTTTCTTCCAGAGATTTTCCATATTTACTCATGGGAATGCCAATAAAATTTCACTCCTCTATTCATTTGACCTATATTTTTAATGGAATGGAGATCTCAACACTACTGAGTTTCTAAAAAATACACCTGAAACCTACAATCATAAATTTGATAAATATTGGCCAAAAATTTGAAGAGGTTTAGTTGGCATAGATGTCCATGGTTTAATCACATACACACTCAGCTCCCCAACCTCAAAATCAAGGGAAAAAAATGAATGTGTTATTTCTAACAGAGAACCCTTTTAAGAGCAACCAGAGATTTTATACAACAGGAACTGCAAATATGCTTAGCTGCACTAACGCTTCATTTATTAGATAATAAGAATTCTAAACAGTTTTCTAGAAAGAAAGAGATTTGTATTTGTCAGCAAAGCTCTACTAGTTACTGATTCCAGTGCTTCCCTATGTTTCTTAATGTGTTGCCCAAAGCAGAAAAAAGTTTGTTTAAAAGTGTAAGAAATGCCAGACACCACCTTCCTCTCCTGCAGCCACCCTGGAGCAATTCTGACAATAGGACCCATCCTTACAAACTGAAACAGGAATACATTTTCAATGGACTCTTCAAGAAGGAGAAGGTTGTGCAAGCTTTCTGCTAGTTATATTGTGTTTGAATGAAAAGCGTTCGTGTTCCACACTTAAGTGTATAGTCTTGTCTTTTTTTATGACAGTGTTTAAAGTGTCTATCCACCATAATTTATCTGCATCCTAATCTTGTCCTGTCTTGGATATGTTCCTTGCTGGCTTCACTGAGAACATCCTTCTCTTCCTGTCATTTTCAAATTTTGTCTGTTGATTTGGCCATATTACCTTCTCTTCTGCCTCAAGGAGCTGGCAAAGCTTCACTCCAGCCTGTGTTTTTGTTTTTTATCTTGTACTTCTGTTCTTTTCCAGCCATGCTAAGTTCAGTGTTGTTAAAATCTTTCTAGAGATATTGCTGGGCTTTTACCTTTAGTGCAGGGCAACATGAGATGTGAGTTCACAGGACAAACACCCTGCTTGCTGAGGAGTCACATTTTCGTTAGGGGGCCTGCAAATTCATCGTGTGATAAATATTTGTCTGGAGAGAGAGAGAGAGAGGGACTGCAAAAACTGTTGTGTTTGCCACACCCTCTGCTATTTTAAGATTTCAGACTTCTCAGGTATAGGTAACTGCATTTCTTGTAGTAATTGCACATTCTTTCATGGCATTTCAGACATAATGCAGGTCTGCTTTCCATTTCAATCCTCATGTTAGATAGGAACATTGACATTTGTTGTACTAGCCATTAGTAATTTCATTTGTAACCCATATTCATTTTATGGTGGGTTATTTAAGATCTTTTCCAGGATCTTTTCTTAAACTGTTAGTGTACTTGAGGAGCAGTGAGAGGGGAGGGTAGTTAGTGAGATTTGAGCTTGTGCGATATGAATGACTTCCACTGGTTTTCGGTGGGAGGCTCTTGTACAGATCATGGAAATCTGTTGTTGCCAACAGCCTGTGACAGAGCAACAGGCTCAGCTTTTACAGAATAGATTTTTTTGGTGGGTTTTTTCAGTGGCTTTTTTTTTTTTTTAATTTATTTCTGTTTAGTAACATTTTTCTCCATTATCTCTGTTGATTATATGTATTGAATTAGAGATACTCAGCAGTGCTTACTGAAGGCATTCACATGTCAGGCACCAGACCTTCCACACTTCTATGTTAATTGTAAGGGTTGGGTTCATTCTCTGTGCCTTTTGCTTTTAGGTGGGTGTATTCTGCTGATTTTTTTTTTTTTTTTACTGATGAGGAAGTTATCATGACATGCAGTTTTTGAGACTAGCCAGCAACCTGAGTTTAGGTGTCAATACTGAAAACCTGTAGGTGCCACGTTGGACTGTGCAACGTGCCCAGTGCTTCAGAAACCTCCATTGATTTTAAATGTGTATGAGCTTTGTTTCTGTTGCTGCAACTCTTCTTTGACTTTTTTTGAATTAGAAAAGACGTGCCAACCTCCATGCCATACGCCTGTTACTACTAATGCCTATGGGTTTTTTTCAGTCTCATATGCTTTCATATGGAAATTGGCTATCGAATTCCACCCTCAGTTTTAACCTGTAATAACTTCATTGCTTACAGTGCAATTTGCACTGGTGCAATTTAGATCAGAATCTGGATGCATATGTAAATGTGTGCACATATGCACACATGTAATGCCTGCTTTTTAACATACGTATATACGCACTTTCTTTTTACAGTTGAAAATGAGAGGGAGAATCTGTTGATTAATTATATACCGATCAATTTTAGAGCAACTAGCAGGAGGAAAATGAAGCATTTGAAGTAGTAGGTGGATTTTGCAATCATGCATACACACACACCTTTACAATGTATTCTGGTTCTTGTCTGTCCCAAGCAGGAACTTTTCTTCTTCCCCTGACTTGCAATTCTGAATTTTTTGTGAGCCTCAAATTGCATTTTTAGTTGACTTTGGGGAAAATAGTGACAGAGATATTATTAAAAAAAAAAAAAAGAAGAAGAAGAAAGGGAAGAAAACCCCCCTCAAAACAGCTACCCCAGCCCCCACTTCTATACCACCAGCACAAACATGGAACATATTTTAGCAGAAGTGCCCCAGCTCTATCATATGTGCTGTGCAGAGTCATCATGGCCATGGTGCATAGCTGAGAGCCGGAAAGCAAACAGCTGCTGTAGCCTGATTTGAGTTAAAATAGTGTCAGTGTTTAGTCTGGCGCAGTGCTTCAGGAGAGATTGGCAGCTGGGTCAAACAAAGTCATTCCATTGGCTCCCTTCCCAGTAAGCTTCTGCTAGTATTTAGGTACTAGTGCAGCCTAGGCCCCTTTTCTCAGGGATAGCCTAACATCTGACCGCACCCTCTTTGCTTTTTAAAAAATGCCTTTTCACTCTTTAAGATAAATCCTCTATTATACAATCTGCCACTAATTGTGTGTTAAGACTGTTTTTCTCTCGAAAGCTGACGCATCCTGCTCTCAACGTGGTGTAGAAAGCGGGTTGTTACAGTGCTGGATTAATAAAAGGGGCCTTTATGGTTTGTGAAAGAATATCTCTGTGCTTAGGCAGGAAACTTTTTGATCCACAGAAAAGCCAGACGACATCTAGGTAAGGCCGTGTATCAAATCTGCTTTTATGGGAGAGTGGGGCAGCGAGCGCTGTTAATTGCAATTGCTTCAAGTTTGCATGCCCATTTTGATAAGCTTTTTAGAAAGTTTAGGAAATAGCTGCTCCTGCGTCTCGAGCCCTTTCTCTCCTCCCTCCTCCTCACTCCTCCTATGCCTTTACTGCTTGCAAAAGCTTGTAGTGATCTGCTTAGTTTTCGCTGGAATACGCGCGGACGCTTCGCTTCTTTTTGGAGAGGGGTTTCTTGCAGAGGCATAGAGCAAAAAAAGTTCTGCTGTCGGACCCAAATGCTGTTAGAAGTGGAGTGGCTGGGGAGAATTTACAGGGAAAGCTTTCCACTGTTACAGACTGCCTGTGCAATCATTTAAAAGTAGTTGAAAACTGCTTTGAACTAACAAGGGTTTAATTACGGAAAAGTTTAACGTGGCGATGGAAGGAATATTAAGTAAGTTGTCTTTGTCTCATACTTTTTAATTTTAGTTGTTGCTTTAGCCTGTTGGGTCACATTTTTTGTCAGCGCTGAAGGCTGCCATGAATTGGTAATGAGGGCCCCTTTTGCACATGATTTTGGCACTTGGCCAAAATCAACTTCCCAAGGCAAGCTTTCTCTAAAAGAACCTGAAGCATTTTTTTGTGATTAGGAATCATGTCTGAAAGCTGCCACAACCAGTTGTGTAGGCATGTCAAAATGACTTTATACAGTATATCTGAAGCATTCGGGGGGGAGGGTCTGTTTTTTCCTCGTGTACCAAATTGTTGCTATTATCATTCTAAATTTCCGCAGCTTACGCACCTCCAAAAACCAGGCTACAGAGAGCTAAGGCATAATGAGGATCGTTGGTATCTTTGTATTTTTCAACATGCCAAAGCAGCACTAATTGTCACATTTAAGCAAGATACAGTATTAGGGGTTGCTTAAAACACTTGTGGACGTAAAGCAGATGAATCTTTAAACTTTTAATCTCAGTAAATTATGCTCATTGAACAGTAAGTAATGATATTTTCGAGAAGTTTCTTTGTTTGAATTGTATGAGTGGAGCTTTTTGATATATCTATTTAAAAAATACATGCCTGGATCCACTGGGGGGAAATTTGCAAGGAAAATCTTGGATGTGCCTTTCGATTTATCCCATTTCCTTGAAATCTGGGTATGGGTCTGGTCTGTGAGACAGGGAACAGGAGCTGGGTAGTCCTTTGTTGTTAAAAAGGGGGAAAGGGAGTTAGTCTAAACATTAATAAGGAGCTGCAAAAGTTCATGTTTCAAGTGTGCTTGGAGTTCTGAAATTTGTGGAGATCATCAGTGCAATAAATGGGTGATTATTCTTTGCTGATATTATATAAACAAGTTTGGCACTGTAAGTGAATACATTATTATTGTACACTTGAATGTTCTGTGGATTCAATCTGTGAATTGGAAATTAAGGACCTCCTATTACATGCTGTGTATGCTCTACCCCAGTGTCGTTTCCACGTGTGTTCAATGTAAAGACAAAATGCATTACGCAGCAATTTTGTCAGGTATTTTTATTTTACATTTCTGCACTTGTGACTGTAACCGAGGAGTTGCTCGTTCCTTCCTATGTGTGTTATTTATTTATAAGCAACACCATCTTTCGGCAGCAATATCAATATGGAACAGCCTTTTCGCACCTTCCCCTGCCCCCAGCCTTGATCCCTTTTGCTGCTGTATTTACAGGTATTGTCTTTCTTCTGTTAAACTGTATTTTCTGTAAGGTGTTGGGGGTGTGTGTGTGTGTGTGTTTCCTTTATTACATAATGCAAGACACAGCTACACTGGGAGAAAGCTTGAGCTTTACAGACTCCTCGGAATCGGTACTTTCATGTAACTTGGCTGGGAGAGTTTGTTCATTGTTACATTGCAGCAGGCTGAGTTACAGTACTCAAAAGTCTCCGACAAGTTTAACTATAGCACGTTGTATTTGCAATGAAAATAAGCAGACAAGATTAACGTGTTGCAAAAGAATAGATGGAGAACATTAGTAAAATAAAACTCATGTAACTTAATTGCATTTTTCTGGGGCTTTTGAGAAGTTTTACAACAGGGGAAAAATACGTCACTGTTGAATCCTATTTTAATGTAAAGCATTGCCAGAAAATGATCATACTTGGTGCAAATGTAAATGTGATAGTAGAATTTTTGCAATTCATTATGGAATTTATTTGCTGGTGCATGGAAGTAATTTCTCCTGAGTTACCGAATTAGGTACTGTTAATTTAAAATATGCACATACCCACCTTGTTACTGCAAAACTAACTTTAAAATGTTTTACTGTGATATTCCTAGTTTTGCCTAGAAGGCTTTATTGTGAAATAATGAACACATCCTAGTGTACTACTTCTAGAGATTTTCTTTTCTGTTTTGGTTTGTGAAGGGTTGTGTTATAAATCACAGCAAGTTATTCTCCAAAACCTTTGTGAACAGTTTTTAAATCCAGAATAAATTTTCTTCTGATGGCATGACTGAAATGTAAAATCTAATATATGAAGTAACAAAGTTTTTCTTAAAAACTTAAAACATTATAAATTTGGCTTTTGATTGCAGACACCAAGTAAACATTTTCCTTCATCAAGAAATCTATTGTCTGTATGAACATACAAAAAAGTAATGTTTTCATCAGATAAATCAGCATTCTGTATTCAGGAGCTTAAAGTTTAAAAAGCATAGATATTGCATTCTATTTTTAAATCCAAAAACCAGGAGATTAATGTTTCTTTATAAATAGGTTGATAAGTAACTGGTTAGTTACTTTTCCTGAGATTACAAAGGTGAAGAATATAAAGTATTCTCCATTGTGCCATTTTTATTTTTAACAGCCCTCAGGAATAATGTGTCTCTAATCTTCCTACTTGGAGGCCTTTATGTTTTCTATTTGTTTGCAAACATACCATGAAAGACTGCAATTATAACGCTTAACTTCGTTGTAATTTTGTATCTTAGATTTTGCTCCATAGAACTGCTGAACTCTCAGTTACCCATTTCAGTGCAGTAAATCAATATATTTTCCATTCAGAAAACAAATTCTTGCTTTTTAGTTGGTATTTTTATTGATCATTAGACATTAATATTTCATACTTTAGTAGTGCAGTGTAAGTGATACATATTGTTATGCTTTTGCATAAAAGTTACAAATGTATTTATAAAGTACTTTCACTTATATGAAAGAAAAAGAACCCTAAACATCGTGGGACACTTTCACTTTATCAAGAAAACATTGGTCTTGTAAAAATAGCTTTGTTTCTCAGTCGATTCTGCTGCGTGTTTTAAAACTTTAGAAATGAGACAGGGCTGTTTTGTTTTGTCTTATGGGTTTGTTGTTTTTTTAGCAAGGATTTCATTCATATAAACTAAGCACTTTGTTCTATATGTTCTAAATTCCAGCAATGAGATAAATAAATTGCTGGATTGGATGGAACATAATTATTGAATTTTGGCAGAACTTCAGTGAACTCTGCCATGAAAGATTAATGTGCACAGTGCGCTCTTAGATTCTAAAGTAACAGAGTAAGATAAGAGGAGTGCATAACAGGCTCCAACCTTTGTGGTTTAGAGAAAATAGAAAACCATGGGCAAATGTTAACTTTTGGTATAAACTGCTAATGATAATGTTTTGTCATCTGGGTGATAAAAACTACAGGAGGAGACAAGAAAATCCAATTTAACACAAATTCTCTCCACTTCTTTCTTGCTCTGCTTCCCATTTTTCAGTATTATAATAGCCACGGTTGCTCTATGTTCTTAGGAAAAGGAGAACAGAGCAGACAGCGTGCTTGCAGTACCCAGTAATGCAATGTCCTGATGGAATCTCTCCACATCCTCATGTGTCGTATGTGGGTTTTCACTACAGGCACGATTTTGGTTTGTGATTATGGTGCATTGATTTCAGAATACAAGTAAAATTGTACTGGCTGGGTGAAGGCTACGTGTAGTCGTAGAAGTGGTTGTTATTATTCCCTCTCTCTTCTACCAAACCTTGATGGTTTAAAACATTTGCTTCAATCGACAAATTGTGGTTATAATCACAAAATCTTATTCCTGTTGGCTTTTAAATAATTACTGCACCCAAATAATGTTTTTAATTGAGAACAAAGATGCATTGTCCTGCCAGTCAGGCTCCCTTGGCAGGACCAGTAGGATTGCAAAGACTTTTTAATATTTTCAGTCAGTTTGCTATAGGGGAGAACAGGCACGACATCCATGCTGTTGTGGGGAAAGTGCTGCCGCTTTGCCGACTGCTCCTGGGAGCAATCCCTCCCAGCCTCTCCAGCACCCTGAACCTGAGCCCACGTGTTTTCCCTTCCTCAGATATGTGCAGCCCCGAGCGCCAGCCCCTGGGCCCGGAGCTGGTTTCCAGGAGGATTCAGGGATGGCGGCACGATGGGCAGGCTCCAGCATGGCTGCAGACTTGGGGCTGGCTGGGCTTGGGGGCACGGCTCAGTGCACCCAAAGTGCCTGGAACCAGAGAGAGTGAGGCAGGGAGGATGCATCCATGGTAGGATTTTTCTTCTGTTTGCTCCTTGCTTCCAGTCTGTTAACCTGCTGCTAAGGCCGAGTTTTAAAATGGCAGGTATCCAGAATCTTGGATCTATTTCATGACTTCAAAGACATTTCTTCTCTCCTTCCCGGTCACATCCTTAAGCTCATGATGACAGCGTTACAAGTGCGATACTTAAGGGCAAGGGACTGATCCAGTGCCCATTGCAGTCAGCAGAGAGAATCCCCTGACTATGTGTCTTTGGATCCCACACCCTGTGACCTGGCTGCTCTTCCCCTTAGTTCCTGATGGCACTAGCATGATGGGCATTGCCATCCGAACTCAAGCAGCTTCCTTGTCTTCATTGGCACTCCTCAAAGAGGAAGGTTTACTGAGTAAAAGGCTTGAATGTGCCTTCCTTGTGTTCTAAAGAAGCAGAGTCTGAGTATTTACAGGCCTTTCTCTTGTCCTTCTCCCCTTCTAGAAATGACTCTTGTTCCTGACCTTGATTTATCAATTCATATCACCATTTCAAGTGGAGTTCAGTATGTGAAGCTACCTGTCTTCTAGTGCATCCTCATTAAAATGCTGCATTTGTGTATATCCAAGATGAATTTATATTCTAGGCCTATTGTTTTGATAATCAGGCACAATTTTCTTTCAGTAAGGTTGATTCCAAGATACCTTCATCTTCAAACAAAAAAAGGATATTTTTATCGTTTTTAGAGTACCATAGAGTGCTTCAGTCTTTGTCTCCCCTATAAATCTGTTTAGTTGGAAAACCTTTAACAAGTTATATTCAGAGAGTGTCTGTATTTTAAAGTAGACAATTATCCTTTTTTCTTTTAAGCAATTCACAGAAATGAACATTATTTTTAGCAATGTTAAAATGTTACCGGAGATAATTAAAGAATAGTAGTAGGAATATTTTGCCTTCTTTACATGGGTAATAAATGTTTTTGCAGTGTGAAATCGAGTTGTGCTTTTACAGCAGTGGGGTTATGGACTGTTGAAATACTCAATCTTAGAATATTACAGATACTTTTGCAAAAGTTGTATATATGACCCAGTGAACAACCCCTATATAATTTTAATGCCTAATAGTTGGCTGAATGTTGAAACGCCTGCCAGGTGTCGTACGTGAGGCTCCGAGATGACCAAACAAAAAGGTGCATTAAAGCAAAGCCTGCTGCTCCCCCGTGCTAACCCCGAGAGTCCTGCGTGCCGCAGGGGCAGCAGCTCCCAGCTGCCTGGAGCGAGGCGGGAGAGAACGGAGAGAGGGCAGGAGCCAAGCCAAGGCACTTGTGACTCTGCAGAGCATTTGTTCTGCCTGGTAGAGAGGGAGCACAGTGGCTGCTTTGGGATCTGAGCTCTGCCTTTCTCAGAGCGGGGCCAGTGTCTTTCAGCTGCGATCCCAGAGCCCTTGGCACAGTGCAGAGAAGTTATGTGGGCAGAGCTTTGGGAGAAGGCTCAGTCCTGTGAGGGATCCTCTGGAGCTTCATGAGTTACAGCAAAATTCAAGACCTGAATTATAGGCAGAAAATATGAGACAGGAGAATGTGGGTTCTTAGATGTAAGAACATCTTAGATGTAAGAACATGTTTTCTATGTGGAAAACTTTCTTTCAAGAGTGGTAACGGATTATTAAGCTGAATAAATTATACTGAAGAGATGTTTGGGTGCTTTTTAAGTTACCTGCACATTGCGCAGGTCAGCAGAGCAAATTATCCTAAAACATAATCTGTAAAATGACGTACTTTGTGTTTTACAAATTTGCACATCCCAATGTCCATTTCTGAGGAGTCTGTCCCTGGGCATGCCACATCTCCCAAGGGCTGAGCGTTACAAATGTTTGACCTTTCCCTTCCACCGGGACGTACAAAATCTTGCATGTCAACATTACAGTCTTCCAAAATATAGAAAGAGTGTTGTGAAGAAGAAGAGTTTTGCAGACATCTGAAACTATTTTTTTTAAATTCTGAGAAATGAGGAACAGTGATGTAAAAAAAGCTGTTATACTTGGGTTGGGCAACGGGGAGTAGGGGAGGAAGGTTTGAATTTAGAAAGCCCAACCTAGTCGTGTAACTCACAATATTTGCAACCTATGAAAATATTGATGACAGAATTGAAATTGTGCTATGCTGGCAGATCACAGCTGAAATTGCTTTTTTGTGGTCTCAGGGCATGGCTGAAGCAGCAGAGTACTTGACTAAAATACTGCTGTATTAATAGTAGGAAAGAAACAAATACTGGAAAGGAATTCCAAATACAAGGTATCTCATTTGGGGACGTGCATTAGTTTGGTAAATTTGAATTCCCAGACTGGTAATAATGGTTGTTACTGTATACCCTTTATGACTTTCAGAGCAAGAAAAGCCAACTTGAGGAGCATGCATATTGTGATACCCTCAGTGGTAAGTACCCTAACTGCAATCAAGTTTATTACATTTTTGTAGAGTAGAGGCCTTTTCAGGACCACACTTGATGCCGCTTAGTCACACAACAGCTTCAAATGGCATTCTGGAATAATAGGGCAGTAATGTGATACAGTCTATAATGAAAATCAGTGTAAAGCACAGGTGGTTGCAAGCATTTGTGTGGTCAGATATAAAACCTTCACTACGGGTACAAGCTACTGCTTTCCCACTTGAGGAAAGTATAATTAAAAGTGGTTTCCAGATGTGCTGGCACACATCTGCCGTTTTTAAAAGGGAAATACAAACCGAACTGTATTGCATTCGTTGTTATAAAGTTGTTGATGGTTTTTCAGGTAATAAAAAGGTTGGTGGCATCACCACCCCACACCCCCCCCACCCCCGGAAAATTGAGGTGTCTTTAGAACACAGCATTTTGTGTTCACATTGTGTTCTTAGGATTTTCTGTGAGTAGTTCATAGCTGAGCTGTGGCAAATATGCAAAGTTTTTCTGGACAAAAATTAACACTTATTTCATGAAACCATGAGAGTTCATTACTTGCTGGTGATTTCATTTTTTACCAGGTAGATGTAGCAAATTTGTATGGTTTTGTTTGTTTGTTTGTTTTCAGTGCAATGAATAAATGACATTGTAAAATATTAGGATTCAGTTTCTTTAAACAAATCTTCAAGATGAGGTAATAGTCAGGAAATAAGAAAAATATGATATGTTGAAAAGAGACCTTTAATTTTGCTTCACACAGAAAGCAGAAAAAACTCTGCTTATAGGCTTCCATGATGCATCCTTAGTTAAGCTATCTGGAAGAAAATAAATCAGAAAAAAAATTAGAAAAGGTGCTAGGCTTTAAAATATTGCTAAGAGAAGATTTCAGATCTTTTGTTTTAGCTAAATAAACAACCTGTTTGCCCTAATATCCCACTGATTTTGTTAAAGCTAGTGTTTCCCTTGGAAATGTTGTTATTAAAAGAAAATCCCTGTTTCAGAAATAAGTTTTTGCAGTTCCAGAAGTTTTAATTACTGTTGCTGCTTGGAACAAGCACAAGGGAAGAATGCTGTGCCTGCCACCTTCTTACTGACTCTTCTAGCACTGCACAGTCACTCATAACTATGATTTTGAGTTGGTTTTGAAAAAAATGAAGGATGTGATCTACTAGTCTGGGGGTCTTGGACTACTGGCCAGGCTGCTAAATGATCAGAGAAGATTTTTTAGGATGTCCTGTGTAATATTGCCTGATGTTTGCACAGTTTTCTTTACTTACTTCCACAAGATGTGACTTGTAGCCTCCCTTTTCAAGTGATAGTCTAATCCTTAGCAATTATCTGAGGGCAATACTGACACTGAGTAAATCAAGTGGAGTTCTGGATATTTCCTCTTAGTTGGACTCTTTCATGTAGCAGTTGCTTTTTCCATTTAAATCTTTCTTTCTTGATTAAGCAGAATCTAAGCTCTTTTTTGAAGTGTGTGAATATCAGAATAATTTGCTGAAGATTTAGTCAGAAAAATGGCCTCTGAAAACAAATAATTTTAAATTTAAAACTTAACATGTAGTCTGTACTTAAGTTTTTGGATTAGCTTTTCTGTCTGACACCTTGTAAGTTCTTACAAAGGCATTGATGGATTCAGTGAGGGATGCAAAAAGCGACCTTGGTAGCAAATTGCCCTTTGTGTTTGATTTTTCTGCAATAACGTAATAACTCACTGTGGTCCTGGTGCTGCTAAACAAGAGTGCTCTGGCTTTAACAATTTCATACCTCTGAGACAAAGGGTCCAGATCAGCTCACTGCATCTGCTCTGTGAATGGGGGCTTCTTGAGGATACACTGAAATGGATGATGATCAATAAGAAGAATATTAATAATGTCATAGTGAAAATGCTGATTTCATCAATACTGGCTACTAGCACATCTGACCTTCTTTTTAAATATATATACATTGTGATGGCTATGGTATATTATAAATGTTCTATTGTGGCATAAAGACTTCATATTTGTGCTTTCAGTGACAGTTTTACAAGGATGTATTTACTAACACATGCACAGACATTTAATATTAAACCACATTTAAATCACTGTTTGCCCAGGAGGTAGGATTTTAGCACTGAACCATTATAAGTTTGGGTGTTTTTCTGGCAAAATGCCATTTGACATCAAACTGAGAAAGGTCTAAAAGAATACAGACATTCAGATGTGAAAATGTGCAAAATGAACGCTACCTGGCACTTAAACCACACTCTGCTGCAATTAAGACTTGTTAATAGTCACTCCTCTGAACCGGCTGCTCACATCAGAGACCAGCCCTGGCCAGACCCTCACGGTTTTGTACATAACCATTCTGTATAAAGGGTCAGCTTCCACAGAAGGTCAGGTGTGTTAGACAAAAGAAATAGCTTACTGAAAAAATAGATTATTTAAATATTGGGGAGGTTGCATCCTTGGCAACTGCAGAATTTTGAGTTCTTTTTGATTATTCACATTCCTATTACTTGAAAAGTAAAATGCTGCCCTGAGTGGGGGAGATTTTGAGAAGCATTTTGGGGCTGTACATCAAGCGGCACGAAAAAGGCACTTTATTGGATGGTGAAGATCCTGCCCTGACCAATAGATGCAGGAGAGAACCCCCCAAAGATGTGTCACCCCTCAAGGGCAGCAAACCTGTCCAGTGTAGCTCAAACAGATGAGGCACTGCTCCTCTGGGGTACAAACCTCTGCCAGACATGCAGTACAATTCTGTAAGAGGCCAGGGATTTGATGACTGGGAGTGGAGAAACTGTTACATATATGTGATACCATTGCTCCTATGTATTGCCAATTTGGCAAGGATTTCCTCTTCTGAACACCTATATCCTGGTTTTTGGGAAGTATTCCAGATTCAACAGGTGCAGTACTCCCTATTTCACCCAGAAAAGAATTGAGAGTCCCTGCTTGATGCTGCATTTTATCTCTATTTAGGGCATTTTTTTTTTGTCTTGGGCTTTGAACTGTTGGTGTTAATATTTTCTTGTAAATCAGGAGCACTGCCAGCACTTTTTATGCCTCCCAGATACCCATTCTTCACCTTAAATTAAAGACTTCTGGCTGTGGCTTCACAGTCAGTTGCTATAAAAATATGGTCTATAATGTTAAAAGTCATTGGCTAAGGCCTTGGGAAGACTAAGCCACAGGGAAAAAAAAAAAGAATACTCTTTAATATAAAGACTGATTTTTAAAAAGTATGTCCCTAGGATGAAAAAATTCAGGGAGGAGAAAGAAAGACACATCCAAAATATTGCTAAAAGTATTCTTCAAATATTTTGATGAAATGACTTTACAGAACTTGAAGACAGATCAAAAGTAATTATTATGTGTGTCAAGATTATTTTGAAGTTTAAGAACTTTCTGCTTTCTGAAATAGAAAAAAGATAAACTATCATTTATCTTATAAATAAAGGTCAAGGGAAAGTGAATCAGATCAAGTTATATATTTGCTATCAGCATATATTGAAATATTTCATTTTGGCTTGTTTTTCTATATCTGTATTAGTCTTTGGGAGGAAGAAAACCAAAAAGATAATTTTGAACTTAAAACCAGAACTTTTTAATCTTGAAAATATCTAAATAGAATATTTGAGCAATTTCAAAACACTCTCTGCGTTTTTAAATGACAAGCGCATTGACACATTTCCTTGCAAATAACTTTCTTTTTAAAGAAACAACCTTTTTTGAGGCAAAATTGTCTAAAATATCTCCTGCTTACTCTATCATGTGACAAACATATATTTTGCACTTCTCCAATTGTTGTGCTTGTGATTTTGTACAATGTGAAGCATTAACTAATTATCATTTCAAGCTATGAGTTTTCATGTTCATTCTTAGTATGAAGGACATGATAGCAGAAATATATGGAAAATCTAGTTTCAGAGGCTTTGGCTGTGGATAAGTCTCATATACTCATGGAAATTAGAGCACTGAAACCACCAGAAGTTTTGTGCTTAGTGATTTGCTTGAGGTCAGTATGTGTTACACCATTATAAATACATTACATGAGACCTGCACACAGATAGTTACACTGAAAATAATCTTGAATACAGCCATGCAGTAATTGCTGCTGTGAGCTTTCCCCTCCTTTGGGTTTCCCCCTGGTGCCTGGGAAACCTGTGCAGTGCATGTCTGTAGCCAGAGCAGTGTGAACAGCAGCAAGACAGAGTCCTTGGGCGACCAAACGTGTTCTCCAAGGAGGCCCCATATTCCACTGTCCAGCTGGGTGACTCTGATTGCTTGCCTTCTCCCAGCATCAGTCCTCCATTTAACTGGGCTGAAATCCAGTTATAGTGCTGCTTCCTAATATCATCCTGTTGAAATGTTTCAGTGTTGTTTAAGGAAGGCTTAAAGACACAGCTCTTGATAGCGTTGTCATTCAAAGTGATTATACCCTGCTTTTTACAGTTCTCATGAAGGAATATCTGCTTTCAGCCAGAAATGTGAGCACTGTGCCTTCTATTCTTGTGCAGGGTCATCAGTTGTGGCAGTAGCACTGAAGACAAATATATCCCCTCCCCTCCTGTCTTGCATAACCATTTCTATTGTTTGCTAATCAAGTGCTTCAAAGTTGAGGTTGTTTCTGATCGGTGCTGGTTCAATTACTAGACATACAGAAGAGCAAATACGTTCTGAATATTATTTTCACTTTTCTGTGATGCAGCTAGGAGAGGTTTTTATTTTGAGCTAACCAGTCTCTTGTTAGAACTGCCTTCCGAGTCCAGATGATTAAAGGGATATTGTATATCTCTGAGAAAAGAGCTTTAGCTGTTCAGGGGCAGAGCATGAGTTTCTCTCTCGGTCAGTAGCTCAGTTAAAATGCATGTCTGTGCAGTGTGTGCAGTTGCTGTTGACAGACACTCCCTGTTAGCTGGGACTGTGTGGGTAGTCTGGAGCGTGTTATCCCATTTTGGGCACTGGACAGGGAGAAGGGGGCAGAGTACAGTGACAATAATCAGAGATCCTGAAGGTCTGATTTACAAGGAATGTTTGGATCAAGTGGAGTCATTAGCAAAATGTGTTAGGAAGGACGAGAATAACTGGTGGTGCCTTGTGGACCCATAGAAGATCCCATGTGTTCTCTTCAGCCTATCTTCCCATTCCCTTCACCATTTTCCACGTTCTCCTATTACTTCACCCTGCCCACCCCAACACACACAGTTTTCTAACTTTTCAGGGGGAATTTATGCACAGTGCTTCTTGTTAAGCTTGTAAAGAGTTGGTCAGGAAAATTTGACTTCTTTCATTACAATTAAGGTCTCATGTTTGGCGAACTGATTTGTATGGCAAGAGCTACTTTAGCGGATGACATTGCTAAAAGAAGTCCTTTCAGCCTTTATCATTGCTCCTATTTCCAGCTGTATTTCCTGCTGTAGTGCCTGAATACTTCCATTGCTTTCTGAAATAACAAGGAACAACTTTCCTGGAGCTCTTAGTCCAGGAGCAAATTCTCTCTGCCTTATTTTTTTCTTCATCCATTGTTCCCATAGGCATCTGCAATGTACCACTGAAAATTCAGTGTGAAGGTCTTGCTTTAGAAAAGCTTAAATAATGAGAAGTTCTTATCTAGCAAATTCTGGATAGATGAGACAAAAAAAAAAAAACAAACAAAAAAACCAAAACCAAACAAAAAACCCTCAAACAACCCAAAACCCCAAACCCTAACCAATTATAAATATTTCAGCTTCAGCATGGCAGCTTCCTAAATGGCTAAAAAAGTGCCCATGGGAAGATCCTGTTCTTATAGAATGGTTGGAGATAAATTGGAATTTGAACATTGTGGTAATTTTGTTTGGATTTTACTTTAGCCTTTTCTTACCACTAAGTGAAACAGACATGTACAATGCTAAGAATGTGTGTCTAATGCTAAACAAATCCCTTTGTACATAAACCATGCGTACATGGAGTCTGTATTTTGCCAATGGATTCAGTAACATACTATAATTAAGCTTTGAGAACACACAAATGACAAACCCTTGATAAAAATGGTGAGCTGTAAAGTCTTACTGTGTAAGCTGGAGCTGCACTAGGATACTGTACCTTGCTTTAAAATATGACGGATATTGGACATCAATATGTCAAAATATGACTGAGAAATTAATCAAATGCCATCAAAGTTATGTAGACAATTTCTTGTCAAAAGTGTTCAAAGAAATGTTCCGATTTTCTCTTTTGATGTGAACTGGGGAGTTTGTAGGGCAGAATATGTCCCCTTACATGATAAAAAACACCTGTTCCTCCTGAGCTACGAGGTGTCTGCCTCACTAAGTGCTGACTGTTTGCCTCTGTGCTCTACAAAGCAAATTTACAGACCCTGTCTGCCAAGAAGTTCTCAAACTGGAAAGCAAACATAGGATGGAGACAGAACACACCGGGGCATCCAAACCAAGTCTGGTAGAGCAAATAGAAAGCATCAACAAAAATAGATGGAGTGAGGGAGCAGAGGGTGTGTTGGGGATGTTTGTTTTCTTGAGGAAAATGAAGAAAATTCCAGTTTGCGGTGTTTTGAATACAAGTGAGGAAAAAAAAATGAGAAAAAAGAAAACCAACTCTGTGAAACACAGAAAAGAAGGTGCTAAAGTAAAACAACATAATTCATGATGGAGTGAAGGCCATGTGGTCTTAAAATGTAGCAAGAATTGGGCAAGATGAGGATTCTAGAAAGCAAATTTAGGTAGAAGCAGGTTTCATATTACCTACAGATCACTAGGAACAGTGAAATTACTGAGTAGGTGTGCACTAAAATCTCTGTGTGCACTGAAAACTGGCGTTTTCAAGGGCAAATGGAACTTTTTGCAGTTAAAGACATATCTAGGTAACAATAAAACATGACGAGCTGATCACCAGATCCTGGTTCATAGTTGAAGGTAAATTTGTTAAAATTCATCTTGTTGAAAACTGCTTAGTAGTACCATACTGTGTCAAGAGGAATCTTGGAAAAGAGGTTTTCTAGTCAGTATCTGCTTATTTTTAAGCAGTGTAATCCACTTGTGTCGTGTGGACTTTGAAAATTCATTTTTCTTTTTATCCTCTCAGGTAGAAAATTTTCTGTTTCCTTGGATTTCAAAAAAAAAAAAAAAAAAAAGGATAAACTATTTCCTTTCATAAACTGTTTGATTCCTTATCAGCTGTAGTCGTCCCAAGTTTTTCCAGCTTTTCATTGCTGAATTTGGCACAGGTGGTTTTTTTTCAGGTGTTAGACAACATATTTGATGTTGCCTGCACCCTGATTTTTTCTGGTGTGTGCTTGGTTTGCCAAGGTGCTGAAAACTTCTATTTGAATACATTAAAGATGACAAACAAGGTCAAGATTATGATGCAGCCAGTGCAGGAATGAGGCAGTATCTGGTCTTTCTGCTCTCCTTCCGTGCTTTGAGTATTTCAGTCAAAGCATAATTCGTCTTCTGAGCACAAAACAACTGGGGTTTTTTAGGGTTTTTCTTGTGGCAAACTGTTATTTTTATATTGCTTTTAAAAATCAAGAAAATATTGAGAAGAATTGTTATTGCCAAAAAAAATCTCAGAGGATCAGTATCCAAGGAATCAGAAATCTGAGCTTAGAGTGGGAATTGAAGAACTCAAGGGTGTCTACAATAGATGTCAGGCTCGTGATGAGATTGTAGAAATCGAGGAGCAGAGAAGGAAACAAACAGGGGTCTGTTGTGACCAAAGTTATGAAGGAGAGAGGAGGAAGAGACACCACAAGGAGGTGGATAATCCTGGGTAAGATTTCAAAGTTTTCAGAGCAGACCCAAATCCAATCTCTGTGGTCCCTGACATTTTGCCTGTTACAAACCAGTGCAACATTCCATCAGAGAAGTGTCTGTTGAAAAATGTGTTTTAAACTGGAATACTTTGTTAGAGTGTGTTCCTGAGTAATGAGCCAGTAAGGGGTGAGGAATCTGTGACGCAGACTAGGAAGTGATTGTGGTGTCATGGGAGACTGATGATGTACAGAATCAAAGCAGAATAACTTGTGGATGAAATTAGAAGTGAAATTGCTGCTTTACTCCATCTTTGAGGTGGCATTTCTGCAAAACAATATAAACCAAGGTTTTTGGTACTAAGAACCTGAAATATGCTTCTCCCTGCCTGCTGAATCTCAGGTTAAATCTCAACATTGCTTTCAGAGATACAATTTTTAAAATGTCCTGGAGTGAATCATGTGTCATCTTACAGAAAATCTTCCAGCGACACCAAAATCACTTTCCACCTTGTACACAATATGGATACGAGACACAACTGAGAACAGGAAAACAGCTTTCAATGGGAAATACAGGAAATACTAGAAAAAATATTTACAAAACAGAAGAGGAGGCATCAGGCCCATTATCCTAGAATTACAGTACTCCTTCAGCAGATTTCTGTTTATTTTCTAGTCATGAACATTCACTTCTGTTTTTCTTCTTGCTAGCTATACATACCCCAAGTCTCGGTTAAAACAAGAAAACAGACTGATTTTTTTGTTCTGTTGGCTGCGTAACCACTGTTCTCTTCTCAGCAGTTTAATGTGATATCACAATAGTTAGAAAAATGGCCTAGATAAGATTGTGTGCACCATACCCTGGTGGAAAATACACCAGAATAAAGTTGAAAGGATTAATTTCCAATGCGCTACTTGAGAAGAGGTTAGGAAGGAATAATAGTCTTGTTATACAGATGATTTTCATTTATTTGTGTCTGCTGATGGTCAAACACTTCAGGCTTTACCTCTGAGAACACAAAAGTGATATCAAAGTGATTTTCACCATCTTATTAGCAGGAGGAAAGCAAAAGACCTCGGTCTTAAATTAAGAATTCAGTTTTGAAATAGAAGATTTCTGTGTATAATTCCCATGGTTTTTTAATGAGATTTATTTTCTATTTTCCCCCGTAACTTACTGGTTTTGCTACTGCTCTTACTTTTGCTTTTCTTTAGAGCTCTTCCTCCAAAAGGGCAGTGTATTTAAAATTCAGCATTAAATAAATAAAGGCCTGTCACACCACAAATCTGTAGTCGCATCACACTTGGGTTATTTCTGTTGACCACATCTTCATTTTGAAATCAAGTTGGGAAGTTGTTTTTCTGGATTTTGAAACTGTCTACTGCTCCCTGTAATACCACTTTGGGGTATCTCATTTTTGTCCTGCTTCCATCTTGGTCTGTTCTGCTCAATCCCTTCCCATTGCTCATTCCCAGTGGTGTTCCTGCCTCTTTTTGGAAACACGGGCTAACCTTTCCATCACACATACACTGGGTACTTCTCTCTTTGTTTACTGACCTTTGATGGTTGCTTTTGCAAAGCTTTTGCTAATAGTGGTTATGAGGCACAGCTTTGGGTTTTTTTAAATGAGGAAGTGGCATCCTGTCATAAGGCTTTTCTGTTCAATTAAGTTATTTCAAGTTTATGTTTATGCAGGTAATTAAATGAGATCCTTGTGTGTTTTTGTTACAGTGCTTTAACTCAGCTGGGTCTGTCTTTACTCATGCATCACAGTATTTTCTAACAGTTTGAATTCATTCCTTACTCTTATAGTTCAGTTGTAGCTTTTGAAAAAGTTCCTATGGTTTCCAGGATAAAAAGTTTGCTTACTGTGCCCTCAGTGGAGACAAGAAGTAGAAATTAATAATCCTTCATTGAAATCTTTTATCTTGTGATATTGTTCTCAGGCACCCATTCTTGGAGAGTTTGGGGAATATTTCCATAATCTGATGTTAAAAGACATTTCAGAAAATGAGACGATTGGAATTTCCCTTTGGAAAAGCCCTCTCTGTCCATTGATGGGCATGGAAATGTGCCTTCTTAAATGAGTAAATTAGGTACCAGAAGCCGAGCTATAGGAAAATCATTGCCCTTTGTTTTGAGCTATTGTAACGTGTGTTATTAGGCTTGAGGAAAATTAGAGGAGGATTTTCATAACTGGCCTGAAGTAAATTTCAAAATTCCCATCTCACTCTATTCTCCAAGAGTTGAAATAGTGCATAGCCTTCTTATGCTTTGAAATCTGCATTGCTATTTATTTAGGGACAGTCCTACGTGACTCCAAATAATGACCTTCTGTATTTTAAGCCAGGAAGAACAAATTCTGTGTCCCAGAGAACATATTGCCCCATGATATTTGCTGAAAGTTTGTACATTGCAAGATTCTTATTTATATGTCTCGGCATACATTTAGTTGGTCCTGGAGAGCAACTCCTATATCATTATAACTTCTATTGAAAATCTAAGAAAATATCAATACTCCATCTGAAGGACGAAGCTAAATATAGAAGTTGGGTTGTGCCTTTACACATTCAGTGCTCATCATATGAAGTATGCAAAAGCTGCCATTTTTGTGTGTTTCGAAAAATAGCCCAAACATATAAAATAAGAGTTGAAAAGGAGATTTGTACTCAAAGGATTATCCTTTGCTCTTCCCACTTAAGTTTCATTCCCACTTTTTTCTGCTCATTATGAATACACAAATGGCATCCTGCAAAACCTTGTGTAATGCATTCTTTCTGAATGCCAGTCAGATAATACATGAAGAGCTCTGCTTCATATCAGAGATGGGACTGGAGGTGAAAACCAGACTTGGTTGGAATTGCCCTTGTGTAGCTGCAGAATGGCATTTCAGAGCAAGCTGGCCTCATGAGAACCTGGGAGCACATTTACAGTATCTTTAGGCAGCATCTCTTTCTAGGAACAGTGGTTCTCTGTTTCTTTGAAAGAAGCTGCTGTATTGCGTGTACAGAATTTCTAGTATTTCATTACTGTGATATAACAAATAAGTAACTTTTGTTTAGGCCTGCGGTAGAAGGTGAAGCCAAACAAAACCCTAACAGGTGCAGGTATGGGTTAATAATGCATTATAAACTACAAATTGCAATTGCTAAATCATCAAGCAAACCATACAAAAATTTGGGAGTGGCAGGAAAATTATTGAGCCACTGAGGTGTGTATGTATATATATTTATATACATTGCTTCAGCAGTGTTTCCTTGGTTTTTTTCTCATAAAAATCAGTGGTTTTGAGGTAGTTTAAAATAATGGATATCCAGAACTTATTATATGGATTCTTGGAAGTCAAATCAGCACACGTTTCTGGGAGTTGGATTTTTACATTATAATGTCATGATGGGTGTGATGACTTTCAAGTTATGCAGAGCTTATACTTACAGGTACAGATAGGGCAGTAGATAGAGCTTGTAGCTGTACTAAGTTTTCATAAATCCTATAGCAATAGTTAAAGCTGATCTGCTTTTTCATGCTAAACATGGTTCTGGGATTTCAGTATGTTGTGAGGCATTGGCTTCATAAGCAGTCATGTGTTTCTAATTCAGCAGTTTTAATTACAGGAAATTTAACGATAATGAATAGTAACAAAAAATAAAATATAAAGGAAAAAAGACAAAAGAGGACTTAGTTTCCATACCAAAAAAAGAAGCCATTTGGTAATAAACTGGTGCCTTTACATTGGAAAATTCATTTGTTGTACTTAGAGCATATATGCTAACTGTTAGCAGTAGTCTTTTATTTTGTTTTTCCTTTCCTTTTTATTTCTTCTTTGGTTCCCTTTTTACGGTTACAAATATCTATTTAATAATTGGGAAAACCTGATGGTAAGGCGTGATCCTAAACAGGAAGGCAGCTGGTGCCTTAAGAGTTTGGTAACAGGATATCAGATTTTGTCACTGCCATAAAATCAGTAATAAACTTAGGCAAGTTTTTGGCCCTGCTGAACAAGAGTTCTGCCATTGATTTCAGTAGAGTCAGAATTTCATTGCTGGGGTGTGATAAGTAATAACCTGAGTCAGAGTCTGTGGCAAGCAGGGGAAAGCTGCCTCTTTAGCTTGCCTTGGCTGGAATGTTCGTAGTCCCTGTGTGTATCACAGCAGGATACAACCCCTGCCACTTGTGCCTTTCCCAGCAGACTCTCTGATGATGGGACAGGCAGAAAGGTGTGTAGTCTTCTGTTGGGTTGGTTTCCTTTTGTTTTCCAGAAGTGGTGGAAAAACAGTTTAAAGGAGTTGCTGATGCTGTGTCCTCTCTGCTTTAACTTTTAGTAAATAGGACTTCGGTATCCCAGTTTTGTAGGATGTCAAAGAATGAAATAACTAAGAAGTCTTCAGCAACTGGCACCAAATAAAGCATAAGGATGATAAAATGTAGGATCCTAGGCCTGGAAAGCTGGCCAGTTAAAATACCAAATGATCTAATTAAAAATAAAAGACAAATTCATACTATTGTTGGGGAACTGTGGAGGTCATTTGTTCATGGTGATTTATTTGGCCAAGAGCAGCAGCAGCCTACATTAGACAGATTTCATTCAAAATTATCCTTGACATAGAGCATAACCAATTAACTGTGGTGATCCTCATGTCAAATGTTATAGCTAATGAATTAGCTTTACCTAACCCCATTGGTAGATTTATTTATGGGCTGCATATCCTGGCAACATACATAGATTTAGGACATTAATAAAAAAGTGAACTGCTTAGTGATGCAGCAGCTTGTCTGGTAGCCACTTTTTTGCAAATAGAATCAATCAAGTTTTAATAATACAAACTTTCAAAAGACTGCAAATTCCAAGTGGTGTCTGACAGTCACATTCTTAATTTTCCACACCTTTATTAAAAACATCTATTGAATTAATTTTGAAATTGACTGAAGCTTCCTTTTAACTTCAGTGTAATTGTACTTCCAGTTTAAGAGATGTTTCTTCATAGCCCTTCTTATGGAATGTTCAGCTGCAACAAAGATGTTAGAAACTTTAAATACAGTAAAATTTTAAAACCTATTTTGTAGTCCACAGTGTTGTTTGAAGAACAAATGAAAACCTAAAGGGCTTGCTTTTCACACCTGAAATGCCTTAGGTTTTATAGAAATCTCAGTGCTTTCCTCTGAAACTTACGAAAAAATCTGGTATTTTTAAACCCCGAGGATCTAAACTGAATCTCACCCAGTCATTTCTGGTTTCTCTGTGCATACTTATGAGCAAAGATCAGGAAACTAAGATAATAAGAATTTTTGCCATCTTTCTTTTTAAGTTACAACATCTTGATTTGTTTCCTTATTTTGTTGTTCTTGGTGTCATGCCCTCAACTGCATGCTAAAAATTAACTAGAAGGATGGGAAGGCATGTTTGCAAGCTAATGAACTTTAGCCATTTTAGTTTCTCATGTTTAAATACAGCACATTATGTGCATGATGTGTGTACAAATCTAATGTGATACAGTACAGAAGATGGAGCCAGGCTCTTCTCAGTGGTATTCAGCGCAAAGTTGATAAGCAATTCTATTTAAAGGCGATTTGAAAAAATCACAGCTTTTTACCTGCGGGTGGTCAGCACTGAAGCAGGATGCTCAGAGAGACTCTGGAGTCTCCATCCCTAGAGATATTTTAAATCCAATGGATACAGCCCTGAGCAACCTGCTCTGGCTGATCCTGCTCTGAGCTGCATTGGCCTGGGCAATCTCCAGATGTGCCTTCCTGCCTCAGTTTTCTGTGTGAATCCGTAATATGGTCTTGGGTAATGTAGTAACTTTTTAAAATGTAGGAGATTTTAAGCTAATAGTCTTACAGAAACACAAATCAACCAGATTCTGAAATTGTATTATTTGCACTTACGTGATATAAAATATATAGATAATATGTATTAAGGGTAGTATTCAAAGCCAACCTTAAAACAGAAGTTGGTAGCTCTGTGACTAAATTAAAAATAGAAATATTTTAATTGTCATCGTAAACAAGAGGATTCTGAAGAGTAAAACCATAGAAGTTGAAAAAGCAGAAAAGTCACAATATTAATCCGTGTTTAAAACCATGTCCTGGAGGCAGACATTAACCCTCTGAAAAGCATGTAAATTAGGATCTTTTAAAATGCTGAGTTGCACAAATCATTCATAAAATTGATATATGTTGACTTTCCAGGTTTTTTTTCTTTATTTCTTCTGTTAAAAGTGTGTTTTCCCCTTGAATCTGCCCCAATCTTTTAGGAGCTGCACTCTATCCCTGAATCTGGAAACTTTGGTGTGCATTTATGTGGAGAGCTAAAGATTTCAGTGGGGTCCAAGTCTGATATGATAATACTGTTAACAGATTTATTTCTTGTACTGGGATGGCGTTCAGAGCCTGAGCCCAGAGCCCCTCACTTTGTTAGGTGCCCTCAGCACAGAGCAGGAGATTTTCCTGCCCAAGGAGCTTCTCCTCAAGCACACATCAGGGTGAACTCCCCAACAGCTTCCATGTGTGACACTGGTATGCTCCACCTTCCCCCAGCTTTCTAAGGGGCACTTTGGGGTATATCTTTCCTTGGATTAATTATAATTTTTTAGGGAAACTGTTCTTGAAGGTAAAAGGGACACAGAAGAGAGGAAAATAAATTAAAGAATGGAGTTATGACACATTTGGAGCATCGGAATGAGCAGGTGGAGGAGTGTGTCTGATATCTATCTATCTTGGATAGTGTATTTGCATGCCAAAAAGTGTTTTAAAAAAGATTGATTGTTATGTACTTGCAGTAGTTGATAATGCAAATATTCATTAATTCTTTTTTTTTCTTTTTTTTCTTTCTTTTTTTTTTCTTTTTTAATTCATAGCCACTATATGCCAACAGCTGTGTGAGACGTGGCTTCTAAAATGGTGCCCTTCTCTGCATCATTATCTTAATGTCCTCTTCAGTAAACAAAGAAAAAATCCCAAATTTATAAACAGTTGTTTTGCCTTTAAATTAGCATTGCATATTTAGTATGTGTTTGTTTACCTATTTTCTTTTTTCTTTTTTTCTTTTTTTTCTTTTTTTTTTTTTTTCAAATTAAGTTTAAAGCAATAAACCAAAGCTTTGAATAGCATGCATGGACATGTTTTAATATATTCATGAGTGATCAAAATACAGTACAGAAATCACATATGCTGCTCTGTTGCAACTTTCAAGGTTCAATCCATCATTCTGGAACCCAGGGGGCTGAGATTTGACATCCTGCCTAGAAACCATACTTCAGATTGGCTGGAACTGTGCCATCTTATGTTCAGGTTAAAAGAGCAGCTGTAATTTGTCTGGGTAGCACTTTAACTATGCACAGCAAATCATAAAACCCATTTTCAGTAATAAACTGGAAGATAAAATAGGTCCATTTGCTTCATTTCCTGATCCATACAAGATTTTCATCATTTTGATACAATACCACTTGGAGTTTGATCTTATAATGATGCAGATTTCTGTAACAATCTTTCTCAGATTAGCAGTTTTATTTAGCCTATATACACTGTGTAGAAGATTTCTCTTTTGGCATTCAGTGGAAGCCTTTTTCTATTGTTCTTTGGACCTGAAAATATGAGAATAATTTCATAGTAGGAGTTAAGTTTATATGTGATGGCCACAATAAATAAACCCCGATTGTAGTCTTTTTCAATTGTAAATACCAGATGTGAAAATACTCTATGCTGCTCTCTTTCTCCCCTTTTATGTCTTAGTATGGCTTGCTTGCAAGTGAGTAGCAAATATAAGTATTCCCAGCAACACAGTGAGATGTTTTATATGTATATGTATATATATATACACACATATAATTTTTATTTATGGCTTTGGCTTGTAATGATTTTATATTTCAACATTTAGTGTTTGCAAGCGTGACTTTGTCTGAGTAGAAAGAAAGGAAGAGAAGGGAGTTTTCTGTGTAATTTAGGAACCCAAGAGAACTCATCCCAGGATAGACTTTCCTCAAGGGATTTGCCAGTGAGCCCAGTTGTGGGGAGCCTGACCAGAAGCGGCCCTTCTCACCTGGACGTGCTGGCTGTGGGTTTTGTTTCAATTCCTTTTGGATGTTGCACAGTTTGGATTCCAGCTCTTGATTTTGATACAAGTCTGCCGAAGCTTTGTGTGCCAATAGACTGTAAAAAACAGCTTTAAATACCATTCTACTTCAGTAGACAAGCAATGGCTTGACCATTAAATAATTAGCCAGTCCTCTCTAAATCCTTGGTACATTTACTCCACCAGCCTTACTGTAAGTGCCAGATTACTACCTGCATTTCTACTTGGACTTCTCTCTTTCAGTCCCACAGACCTCCCTCTTTTTGGGTATGTTTTCAAGTCTTAGAGTTTGCTAAACCAAAAGGAAAACCCCACGTCACTCTTCCTAAGCCCTGAGCCCCACCTCTGAGCTGAGGAGTCCCATTCACAGGCACATCTCTGGGTGCTGCCCTTGCATCACCACTGTGGCACCAGGGAAGGCTCTGTCCCTTACCCTTCCCTCAATACCACAGAGCTTTTTGACACTGTTGGCAAGGCATTTGTCTCTGTTACTCCACTGCTGTAGCTCAGCCTACCCTACTGAAAATACATTCTTGCAAGATGTTTGTTTCCTTTAGCCCTCTGAAAATGCCTCTGGATTAAGAATTTATGCAACTACAGTGTGCTTGTATTGGGCATGTAATTTTCTGAGGTAGCCAAGCTGGGGAAAATGAAATGTGTTTCTGTATATTCCATCTTCCCCTACCACAGGGAAGCCAGAGCAGGCTGCAGGATAGCATTGTGTGTCCTGGTGGCCACACAAGCGCTCGGTATTCACCGGAGACTTGGAGGTACGACAGCTGCATATAAATATGCATAGCTGGAGAGATTCGTGCCTGTGCCTCGTTCTAGGGCTGATTGGCTGTGGTGCTGCCACTGCAAATCAATGAGCGTTTCCCTCGTCTATCAGCTGCTCCCTTGCTTGGAAGCAGACAAAATGGTTAAAACACCGACAGCCCACAGAGGGCTCCTGAGTGAGGGAGACTTGTTTGCTACAGCACTCAAAACATTTCCCTGAATCTACAGTAGCTCTCAGTAGATGAATTTAGCACTCAGCAGATTAATTTAGCTCCCAGTGTGCTGGATTTAGAAAGAAAAACTAATATAGATGAATACATTCTGTTCAGCCAGCATATTTTGTTTTGCAACAATACACATGTCTTATTTGAACTGCAATCTGGTTGGAAAGCATTTTGCGAATGGTGCATTGGTCATAAAAATGAGTCATGCTTGCTCATTTTTTAAAAAGCTCTCATCTACTGCAGATTGAGGAAAAAGGTATTGAGCAATTCCCTGGAGAAAGTATTGGAATTTCAGCCATCTCTGATGAGCTCTGGGCAGATTTGAAGGTAGACTTTCATATTGTGTTGCACAAAAAGTAGCAGCTTTCCTTTGTTACCTGCCTATCTCAGTATGTGATGTGCACCACCCTGCTCATTGTGGCTTGGCTCATCTGCCTTGTGGGCAGGGTTTCCTTGGAAGGATTTGCAGGCTGGCAGCTGAAGGTATGGCTAATGGCTGTTGGGAAGAGCTCTTGAGTAGGATAAAATCAAGATACAAAATCCATTGTTTCATGACTTCATTATAACCTTTAGCTTTCTTCCTTAACCTGGAACATATCACAAGGAAAGTGGGACTAGATTGCTTATGCATGATAACAGGGCAGCTAGCTTGCTTATGATAACAGTAATGGTTACTATTTCAGGAGCTGGGAAACTGAATAAAAAGATAAAGATATAAACTAAAGATATCAAAAAAACCAGGAGCTGATGAGATCATTTTAACAATTTTATTTGAACATAAAATGGTCAGGGAAACAAAAAGAAAAATGCTGTGACATGACAAGCTGGCTTTCTAAAATATTATCTTTAGTAAATGAGTATCTTATAAGAAAGACTAGTTCCCAACACATCTTCCAGAGCTTTTCTTGACAAAGTATTTCCACTACCAGCAGCAGAATGATGATTCTAAAACATTCTTTCAGTCTCTCAACATTTTTAAGAGAAAAAAAAAAAAAAAAACAAACATATTAAAGAATGGGTTGAAGAGCAAATAGCTCCTTTCAATTGAGTTGGTGCTGTACAGTGCAGATCTAATTTACTCAGGAGGTTCTCTGCTGCTGCAGTGATGACTGCTTTATAGCAGTGATTCCCAATCCCATTTAATCAAAGGATTACTGAGCCTTTTGGAGAATACAAACCAAAGACCTTCCTCTTAATGATAGTGCAGTGGTTTTCTTTTGCCAATAGATAAAAATGAAGCAAAACTTTGGAAGCTCTTAGGAGATTTGTATTCCCCACTTGTTTGTGTACTGGCTTGCATGTGCAGAGATATGCATATGCTTTCTTCTCTGTTTTTAAATCCTACTATATTTTTGGAGTTTATCTTGTGATATCTTACGGGCTACCAGCAGCTTTTAGTCAGTTTGTCGAGGAGTGCTGCAAGGAAGCCCACAGAAGGCTGGAGGCTTGGTTCCTATGTTGGCCGGGAGCCTTGCCCACCAAACCACAAAGCATTCTCTGCACAGTTGCTCTTTCTTCTAGATGGTGAATTCTGCTTCAGTAAGAAGCTGCAAAGTGGAGATCTCTCAGGCATCATGTGGGATTTTACCAGTTCTCCCGTGTGGAGGATGAGGCGAAGTGGTGCATCCGGAGGGCATGCAGGTAGGCAGCCGTGACTCACCGTGCCTTCTGGCTCCTCTCTTCCAGGAGGAGTGGGAATGCGTTGGGAGTAAATTCTCCTACTGGAAGAGGAGAGTGAGCAGCCACTATCCCACATGGACCTCACTGGGAGCTGCAGGAGGGGGCCAGAGAGGGATTGGGACCACACTGCCCTGGCAACCCCTTGTCCGTGGCTTTGCCCCTGCAGCCCCCAACCCCGGTGAATAAAGGATGAAGATGCAGAAGACTGTTGCAGCAATTTTTGGGTCACACTGGAAGCAAGGAGAGGTTTCTGCTGACTGAGATCCTACTTCTCCTTGGTGCTAGTTTTGAGTCACTCCATCTTTTCTGTTCCTTGGCTATATTAAAGTGGTTTTGTAGATAAATAGGAATCCTGGAAAGCTAATGGTGAGTCACAAAGATGCAACTGTACTTCTGTAAGGGCATTGTGAGTGCTGCAAGGCTGAGTACCCTAGAGCATTAGCCTCTACAAATATATTGAGGGGGGGTTAGTAGTTAGCTTTACTTTCAGTAGTCTGAGATTTTTGCATATAAGTCCAACTTCAGTGTCTTCTCTTCTGACAACAGAGCATCCTGCTGCTGCAAATCCTCACCTTCCACAACCCACTTCACTCATCTCTCCTTTTAAGGTTTTTGTGTTCTTGGCAACAGGTAAAGAGGAAATTAAAGGCTTTATTTCCAGACTATCTTCAAACATGGAGGCCAGTTTCTGAAAATCCAGTTCTAAAAGCTTCACTTTCTATTGTTTTCTGTGCTTCCCTGCCAAGATCTCCTTGTTGTGGCAAAATACTGCCATCTGTAAGATATATCAAACTGGATGTATTTGAGTGTGTTGGTACTTGAGAATGCCATACGCTCATCCATGGCCTTGTTATGGTTTAAGATTGTGCCAGACTTCATGGCATGCAGAGCCTTGTTTTAAATGTTTGGTTGGTCGATTGGTTGGTTGTGGCTTTTTCCCTTTTGATTCAGTGTGGCCTCGCTTAAAAGTTGCAGCTTGGGGCACATCCAAAAGTTGGGGTAATTTCATGTAGATCTATTATACATTAATGGACATTGTGGCTCAAATGTGTGCATGGAAACAAGGGATTACATGTATTGGTGGAACTGACTTGTCTGTACATTGTAAAAGTATAAATGTGTCCCCAGCAAAGCAGCAGTGGTGCTCCTATAGCTTCTCATAAAGAATATGTGCTGCTATAGTATTTATAGAAGTTAATTGATCTCAAAATTTCCTCTTGATCATTACAGTAATATTTATACCTTTATACAAAAACAGTTTCATAATCATATTAATTGAGTTAGGAACACATTTAGTTATTTCTTCCGTGGAGCTCAACTGGCCATTTCTTCCTATTTCTGTGATATAACTTTAAGCTGCTATTTTCAACATTCTTTATATTGCTTAGTAGGTTATAAATGATAAAGTGGACTAGATAAGAGGTGTTTCACTTGTGCACAAACCATGCTTTGTTATGGGAACAGGACCAAACAACCAATATAGATGCAGTCTAAGCTGTTTAAATGGACTCCCCATTGCCAGATATTATTTTCATTTTACCTTTAGAAGCTTAGAGAATAAACAATAGACTAAGGTTGACTGGCTCAATACGTGGGATGTGAAAAGTATCAGCAAAGCAGATATCCTGTTTAATAAAGTTGCTGCTATTTAGAAAGAGTATTTGTTTTGTTTTGAAATTCATATAAACTTGAGTATAGAGATTTTACAGTCTTAGTCCTAGGAAACAGAAATTTTGTTTAATGAGGAACAAAAACATTTTAGCTCCTGAAGTTTTGCTGGTTCACTGGAAATCATTTTTATTTATGATTTTGTCTGCATTACGCACATGATTTACAAGCAGTGTTCGTCTTCATCACCTTTTCCTCTATATTCTCCTGTCTCTTCCCCGCACTTCAGCAGACTTACCTGTCTGATAGAGATAATAATTTGTAATAACTCTGTGTCTGAGGAGTTGTACTGGCAAAGTCATAGCGAGTACCTCTGGCTGCTATCTCTGTGTAGGCAGTATTTCTTCATGATATAGTGGAGCTATCTCATTTAAACAGACTCAGGTGCAGGGAGAAAATCCCAGTCTTCAGTAAAGAAGGTGGCTATCATTGTCCAGAATAGAGCAATGTTGAGAATTTTTTTTTTTTTTTTGCTCCATATTTGATGAAAGCTTTGACAAAAGGTGTTGAGCAGTATGGTGTGATGGGACATAATTTTTCGAGGAATTAAGAAGAAATAAGATGGTACTGAAAATAGCATAGATTTCACAGTTGCTTTGGAATTCTGTACAGAAACTACACATAACATGTTTCTTTCTTCTCTCCTTTATTCTTTTTCTTTTGTTTTTGCTTTTCTTTAACTGCATATGTTAATAGCTATAGATCGTCAATTTTTGTATCAAAGACTAAAAAATGCTGCACACAGCAAAATACTAGTGGCTAACCAGTTTCTGGCTAAAGGCATAGAGGGGGAGGAAAAGACACTCCATTTTTTGCATTCAAGCCAGCCAAGGTAGCTCATCTATGCACAGAAAATTCCAACAGCAGCAGAGGAAAATCTACATACACAAGATTTGCTGAACCCTTTATCACTCAGGAAGTGGGAGGAATGGTCTTTAGACTGGCATTCTAGTCTGGGTTATCAGAGACTTAGTCATGGTTCCTGAGTTATCGCAGATATCCCGATGTTAAGTAGCATAAGTAGTTTTCCTATGCCTCAGTTCCCCATCAGGTAAAAATAGGGATCTCTTACAGGGCTGTTGTGGGGATAAATACCTAAAGCTTGTTAAGTGCTTGGATTATTCAGTAATGAACCTTGTCTAAGTACCTCAAAGCACAGTTTAGGCTGGAATGTGTATGTGCTGTATCCATGCACCAGGGACTTCCTTAATAGCTTGGAAGACAGAGGGCCAATGCACCTCAGAGGATGGAAGGATCAGCGATGCACTGAACTGCTCTCGAGTAAGAACCAAGAGACACTTCTTGGTGGAAGGCAGTTTTGTGAGCTGTGGCTGGACGTGATCTAAGTAGAAAATAATTGAATTGCTTGATCCAAGGAGATGCTAGGGAATGAGAGAAAGCTCTTATGAAATTCTCCTTTGAGAGAGGAGGAAGTGGAGGAGCAACACAAGCAAGTATGTTATAAGAGGGAATATTTCTAGAATTGATGCTTCTTTTTCAAGTCAGATATACAGGAACAAAAAATGGAAGAAAATCAGGCAACGGGATATAACAACAGAAGGATGTTTTTTCTGGTAAACTACATAGCTCAAGACATAACTGGGGAGTTGGAAAAGGAGAGGAAGAATACGTTGGAGAAGAGGGAGAGAGTAACGGTAGCCGCTACTGGAATACTGCTGTCAATTTCTTGTATTTGACTAGTGAACCACTAGTGTTGTGGATGAATATGTGCTGAGGAGGACACCACAGAAGGATCAGAAATCAAAAGATTTATAGTTTGCAGCAAAGAAAAACATTTTGTGTGAGAAGATTTCTGTATTCGAATAGTCAGAAGAAGAATAATTATTGAAGTACTTCTCTCCAGCTGAAAAACCTCTGCAAAGAATCTGTCTGTTTTAGCAGAGGGAAGAAGGGTGCTCTAGAGATAAGAGAGCTTTCTCAAGGTTAAAGGCAGAGGTCACGGTGCTGCTCTAAATTCCACCAGCTCCAGTTGTCTGCACTGGGGCCTGGGAGGAGACCTCGGGCTGGCTGTGAGAGGAAGCCAGGCTGTCCATGGGCGATGGAACCACGGCTTGTTCCTTCGTCAGGAGAGTGCAAAGTGCATCGTAAGTAAGTGTTTGGCCATGGAGGCAACAGGTTCCTGATGTAAAAATAGTTATGGGTGGGGGATGTGACTTGTGTGGAAAAATACCGAGAGACGAGGCAGTCAACAAAAGGGAAAGCAGCGGGAATACTGAAGCTGTACCGGGAAAGATGAGCTGGAATTTTTCTAGGAACAGATATCAAAATTTTAAGGTAGAGAATAATCTTTAGGATAAAGTGTAAGTACGGAGAGTTTCTGACTGGATTTGGAAGATGAAATGTTCAAGTATTATCTTTGAGAATCTCAGGGATTAGAGGTTTTTTACTTGTTTTGTGCTTTTGTTTTCTTTGCTTTGCTAAGACCATCCAGTTTCATAGGAAAAAAACAAAAGTACAGAGTGACATGTCATCCCATCTCACCTCCTGTATAACACTATATTTGGATAGATTTGCTGGCTGAGGTTTTTGTTTGGTTTGTTTGAGGGGGTGAGCAGCAAACAGAATATAAATTTCTCCTGTTTAGTCACACTAGTGAAAAAAATGAGCAATTTCGCATTTAGCTGTCAGGTCTATGTACTGTTCCTGTACAAAACTTGTTTAAGAAGGATTTAAGTAAATACAAATGAAGTATTGAAAGCATAAAACATCTGGAACATTTTAAAGATGCACTGAAACATCATGTGAATATTTTCTATTGAGCTAATTATACCTATTATGAATTAAAAAACATTCCACTTTGCAGCCATTGTTATGTAACTTGTGGCTTTGCTGTTCTTTGAAATTCAGCTTTCCATTCATGTGGTATATTAAAAAAATGTTACAAGACAAATTATAAAGCTCAACTGAAATAATGCCAAAAATCTTAACCAATCTTACCCTACTAGATAAATAACTAATATAGTGCTCACTGTTCTGCTTCTTTTTTTTTTTTTTTTGGTTTCTTTTGTTTTTTTTTAATTTAAAAAAATGGTACTGTAATAAGCCAGGGCTGAGCGGGATGTGTTTTGTTTCTTCTGGTGTATGGTTTAATGGAGTTGCTCTGCACCTATAGTGGGGTATTTAAGATCAGCTTTTGAGCTACTATTCTTGTGTAGTATTTCGTATTCGCCAGTCTGGAACAGGTCTGTAGGATATTTTTGCCTCCTGCTGGCATTTGGATGAGGGGTTTCTTCTCCTTGGGGAGCCACTTTGGACCCTGGAGAAGCTGCAGGGAACAACAGGAAAGCAGAAATCTGCTGTTTGCCTACTGAAGGGGAATGAAGAGGATGATTTCCAGGGTGGTTGCCTGGCTGTAGATCTGTTCCAGGTGCCCCACGAAGTGGCTGCAAAGGGGAGTGAGCTGCAGGGGATGGTGACTCAGTGGGAGCTGTGGATGCATCTTCCAACCCTCCTCCAAACACAGTAGAAGTTTTACTTCTCTCTTTTTCTGCTATAATGGGTTTACAGTGTAACCCAACCCCTAGGAAATATATTAAAAACAATGTTGGTTTAAATATTTTAGGAGTAAAAAAGACTTAAAAGACTTTGTCCTTTCTTGTTTTAGCAGTGAGTGAAACTACTACTAACAAGACGAAAACAGTTATATAAGCGTTGTGTTGATAAATTGGTCATTGTTTGGGTATTGTAGGAATCTGACTGCAATTAGCACAGCAAATGTTTGAGTCTATTTTCACCTCTAATTTAAGAAATTAAGTGATCTTGAAGCCTTACAAAGTAGAAAAGATCTCACTGGGGAAAGAAGAGTTAAGTTTCTATCCCAAATCAGTCATAATTTGCAAAAAACTTGAAGAACTCAAATTCATTTATTAAAGTGTTTATTTTTCTGTATTATGCTTTTGAGACACAACCATTTACAAAATAAAATTTCTTTAAAAAATTTGAAAATCCATATAATGAAAATCCCTCTAAATAGTTTGTGGTTTTTTCATACAAATGCATGAGAGAGAAAGAAAGAGAGTTTGGTTCTTCTCATACCTTACTATTTACCTGAAATACAAAAAATACCATGAACACCTTTTTTTGCTACAAAATTATCCAGTCCAGGTTTACTGGTATCTGAGGTGTTGGTAGGTGACTTCTTCATGGTTTTTTTTAATTAAATATGACTTCTCAGTCTTTTCAGATTGACCCTCTTCAGCTGGAAACATGCATTACAAAAAGGGATATTTTTTAAACATCAAAATTCAACGATTGTCAGCATTTTGGATGAAATTTAGAGGATTTTGTTTGCTATTTGTGCATGCACTTATTACCATCTCCAGTATCATTAATCTTTTCCTCCTGAAACGTGTAAGTGTGTTTTAAAAAAATCAAATCGTTTTATTTGAAATATCACTTTTTTAGACTGTTTTATACTGTTGAGTTCTGTGCCATGAACAATAACTTTCATTTTTTGTAGCTCCTCTGTGGGGTCAGACCCAGTCTTGTTTGACAAACACGCTGTCATTCAGTTGGGAGAGTGGGCCTGTGTCCTGCTTGGATGCTCTCTTGCATGTTGGTTGCATTACTTCTATTGCAAACAGCTTAAATGTGTTTATCAGAGCTCTGCCCGCTGAGCAAAATGAACCCATTTGGGTGTTGCTGGTCTCTCCCAGGCACTCAAGAGCTGCCACAGTGAGGGTTCTGTCGGCAGCACCCAGCTGGAGTCACCCCTCACCCTTGGCAGAGTTCAGCTCCAGCCCTGCCTCAGTTGTAGTCTGAGCATCCCTCACTCTCCTGAGCCACGTTTCCATTTCTTGGGAGCTTAGGCCAGTCTGAGGTCCATCTCCAGTGGACACTCCGAGTGTTTCTTCCCTTGGCTCTTGGCAGTGTAGGGCTGCTATCCCTCCCAGCAGAACTGAGGTGGAGACACCAGTATCTCTGCCTTGTGTCACTGCATGCCGAGTAGAGCTGTCCTAGGAGCGCTGGGGGCACCCTGGGAACACTTGTTAGGTTCCACTGGTTGTATTCCAGGGTGGTGCTGCAGATAAAAACTGGGAAAATAAACATCATGACCCCAAGAGTGATGTAGCATGGTGTATCTGAATCCACCTTGAGAACAGGAACCTGATTCCGAGTGGAATTCCGAGTGGAAAGCTGTGAGTAGCTGACACGGGTTAAAACAGTAGCATGCTGAAAGGCAGGAATTCGCAGCTCTCAAAATTGAATGGACATATTTGTTCTTGTGTTTGTAACCAGCCAAATATGTTGCTGGTGTAAGAAGATGCATGAAGCCCATTGCAGTAGTATACAAAAAAAGGCCATAAAAACACTGTGCAATGAAATCCATGCCATCCTGAAATGCCTTGATGCTACCACAAAGGTATTCAACTGGGATGCTTCCTCTTTCCACAACTTTTTTAAGCAGGCGTATAAACTGAGAGGTTTCTCTTATCCATGGTTAGATGGAGGACTTGCAAAGCCATTTTTTATAGGAAGACTTGAGTCCATAATAATAAAATAAGGTCGATTTTAATACTTCAAAAAGTCCTTACTTTAATTATCTAGTGTGCATTTCTGTTGACCCTTCGTTCTTATTGCTTTTCCTTTCTTCACATAAATGAGTGTGGAATGGGATGGAAGAAATTCAGACATTATAATGTGCATTCCAGGATTGTTTGTGCTGAGCTGACTTTAATGTCTACAGGACTAGGGTCAGAAAAGCCAGTTTAATTATGTACAAACATCCAAGAGCTATAGACAAGAACTCCAGCTACTGATAAGAGTAACCCCAGCACTGATGAGTGTTGCAAAATAAAGATCCCCCAGAAACCCAGTTAATGGCATCTTTGTTCCTAACCTGTGACTTTGTAGAAGTTCTGATACTTCGAGTTTAAAAATTAACAATGTAGACCTGAAGTGAAAATAATACTTTGGAAACGGGGATGAAACAAACTCCTCTCTTTTCATCTTTCCCCAATGATTTGCAAGCAAACACCACCCCAGGCAACTTCCGAACTTCCATAATTGCATTGAATTCCTTGTTAATTGGGCTTTTCTCTTGCTTTTGAGTTCTTTCTTGAGTAATGCCTGCTTTATAATGATTTGTGTGCAGACAATAAATGTAGACATTTAATAGGATGAAGGCTGTGGCTCCATATAAAGATATTTAGCCCGTAACTCCAATTGAAATCAATACCTTTCCAAATCTCGTTATGTCTTAAAATTAATATGCATAAAATAGGATTATTATTACATGTTTGAGGGATAAAAAGAGAATAAAAGTACTATTCACCTCTAAAGGGATTGTGAAAATTGTATCTTTAGAATTGCATGATAATTGTCTCAGTAACTTGATGTTTTTTACATCATATGTGCTCAGCTGGAAAATAAGAATTTGGTGACCATGTCTGCAAACTAGAAAGGAAACTTGCTTTATTTCTTGCTTGGACTTCATCACAAGTGAAAAAACCCTGTCTTTCATCAGACTCTTTATGATGCCTGTTCCTCCAGAGAGTGGGGATAACAGTGCGTTTGTGATTCACTAGAAGGCAAAGAATCCAAATTATTTTCTCTAAGCAAGGCAGAGATAAGTTGACTGAGGAGGAGTGAGCAGTATCTTTTGCTCTGAAAGGGGCTGTGACACAATTAATAAAGGAATTGGAGCTGCTGCTTTTTTTTTTCCCAGAGCAGAGTCATAGGTTTGGGGCTTTTGGCTGGTTCAGGAGCGCTGGCAGCAGTGCCGGCATCAGCAGGGATGGGTGGCCATCACAGTTCTGAGACCTGGCCAAATCAGCAAATTGCATCCTGTCTCTCACCAATGCATTTACTCTTGCGAGTTTTCATAAACATCATGTTGTTACTGAAAGGAACTGCAAAAGTACCCAGAAGTCTGACAGGGAAAGATAGTTTGCTCTCTAGTGCTAAACAAATGTAATCATCAGGAGCATCCATGCTTGGTTCTGGAGTCTAATCATGAGGGATTGAGGTTGGTGGGACATAGCTGGTGACCTAGGAACACTGTCAAGAAAAAAGGGAGATGAACATTCATTGGCAAAGGCTGTTTTGTGTACATAGTGATAGTCTTTCTCAGGCAAATATGGCTTTCTCAAACTGTACAGATTCTGGTTGTGTTTTCTGTTGGTTTTAGATTTGAGGGTTTTTGGTTGTTTTTTTCATAGTAAAACTCATTCCACTCCCATTAGGACCTCAGAATAAAGGATTATGTACAGCTAATCTTACAAAAGCACAGTCACCAGTTTAATTTATCCTTTATCCCATCATCAGTCATCTTTTCACTGTTTTTGCATTTGCTCAAACTCTCTTGATGTTAAACTGCTTCTCTACTACTAGATCTGAGCAGAGAAACTGTTTTATCTACAGTTACATGCATGGTCCAGTGGTGCGAACCCAGTAACAGGGCTGGGGTTAGGACTCATGATAAGTCTTTCTGAAATGAGATAGATATTCCCAAAAGTCACAAACAGACGGGTGGCTAAGGAAATAGTGAGGACATGACCCTTTCAGTTCAAAGTTGTTTGACCTGAATCACAGTTTTTAAATTAAGATAAACTAGCCTGACTACATCAGAAGGCTGCTAATGTGAGAGATATGCTAAGGTAAGAGATACGCTAAGGTAAGAGATACCTTTATTTTAAGCAGGATACACTCTAGGGTTTGCTGGGTACTGGTCTGATTTGACAGGGTTTGCACTTTGTCTGTACCTTTTCTTGTTGCTGTTTGTTGGTCCATTCCAAAATTCTCAGCATCATGGTCAGTGGTTTCCCTTTTAGTGAAAAATGTTGGCATGTTGGCCAATACACGTACGTGGAATTTTAATACAGTGGCCAGAGACTGCTGTCTCAGATGACTGGTAGAGAAGTGATAAACTTTCTTTCTGTGTCATCATAATCTTCTTTCAAGAGTCTTTTGTTGACACTGTTTTTGACACTTCCAATTATAAGACTCAGTTTCCAGAGTCCAGTATTGAAACTGTATTTGTTTCTTTGGGGTCATTAAGTGTCTATTAACGTTCCCAAAAAACCCTTCTGTCATACTAGTTTGCAGAAAGGATGAAATATGCTGTCAGTAATTCCCTGACCTTGAGGAGGACCATCTACATCTTCCAGCACTGGAGCTGGTGATAGTGGTTGGCAGATATCGCTCTTCCTAACAGAATCTCTGAAGATTTTATCCAATCCAAACATACTGATTAGAAATTTACTTATCAAGAGAATTATTTGCAGCGTGCTTTGTGTTTGTTTGCAGCTGAAACCTTTGAGCAGGGCCTTGAATATATAAAGTCTGGTGTAATGCTGAGTTGTCTGAAAAAAATGAGTCCATGTGACCTAAATTAAGTATTCACTTTTCAGCCTGATCTCTTGGCACTGAGGAACTCATCTGGGACAATGTTATTCCTGCAAAGGAATTTGCTGAACTTGAGTTGTGCAGTGTTTGCAACACAGTCAAAGCATTCATGATTAGATTATATGGACCATAGCAAAATTATCACCTTTTTTTCTATGAAGATTTGAATACTACTTGTTTATTGTCTCTCCAGACCACAGGTTAATGAATGAAATTTACACAAAATATCAGTACTTGAACTTCATGAATGTCTGTTTGTGCATGGGCTAAAGAGGAGTTCCCATGGAAATACTGTGTGACTAAGTAATTAACAACTGTAGCATATTCTGTACACACTAAAGAAATAAAAGTTGCTCAGGAAGGCTAACACTTGTCATTTTCTGATGTTACTATTCATCACATTAGAGTCTTTTGACATCGTGTTTGTTTGAAATGCTATAGGAAGTAAATGAACTCTGTATATTTCAGTGCCCTGAAAAACATTTAATGAGAAATGGACGCTTTTTTTTCTCCAGCTGAACATCTGAGTATCCTTGATAATGATAGTTATACATTTGGATTTGAATAAAAATACACAAAGGTTGATACCACCTATAAAACAGATACTCTTAAACCTTTCTTTGAATAGCATGGTTTGAATGATTTTTCAGCTTGCAATTTCTATATAAGAGTAAATACTCATTACTAAATTTTTTCCATCAAAAATATGAGACAAATAAATTATAATGAAACTTGTTTTTTCCTCTTTGCAGGTTTCTTTTACAATGTATTCAGCTCAGGCCAGTGAATTTTGTTTAACTGACCAGGTAAGAAAATATGCATAGTCATAATATTTTTTTTCAGAAAAATGTTTTCTAGACATTTGACAACTAATTCTGAGACGCTGGTGTTCTGAGTTGTTGGAGAAGATTTGCAAAATCTGTTACAGATATGTTCAAAATGCTTTCGTTTGTTTGTAATAAAAAAAAAGAAGTTGAAATTTGAAGAGTTCTACCCTTTCTCTCCCTTCTTTTCTTTTGTACTTGTTTTGTCTCATTTTACGTTGATATTTGTGGGAGTTTTTATTTTCTTCAAAGTCTTACAAGTGGAATTTTTCTTTTTTTTTTTTAAAAGTTTTAAAAAGTGAATTTTTTTTTTTTTTTTTTTTTTTTCTTTCAATTTCCCTCTACCTACCAGTATTTCAGTACTGCAAATAAAACTGTCTGCTGAGAACTCAGCGATGGTATTTTAACACCACAGGAATGGCAAAGCAATGCTGTAGTGACTGTTGGGAAGTAGAGATGGCTTTGGAAATTTATAAACACGTCAGAAATTCAAAATTTCTGAAATTACCAAAATACAATTCAGAAATTAATGAAATTGCAGCTAATGGTCTGGTTTGATTGGTACCAAAAAAGTTAAGGTAAAGCACCAAATTGCACTCTTAGTGTGCCTAGGTTTTTAGGCTGGATTCTGTGTTTTACCTGCGGAATTTCAGTTTGGCTGGATGTTGTTGTAGGCAGTTTGCAGAAAACACTTTTTGTCCATCTCTTTTATCATTATGGGTTTTAATGAGGGAGTTGGGCAATATAATTTACATGCAGTGCAGCTTTAATGTTGCCTACACAAATTTGATAATTTTTGATTTTTTTTTTAATACAGTGATGTGGACAAAATGAATTAAAGTTGCTATTTTGGATGGAATATTATGTTCACAGTATATAGATGTGGTTTGGCTTAGCTGAAAAGTTTTTGTGCTTTTTGATAGGCTTATCTTAGCCCTGGCTACAATAACCAAATACAGCTAAAAGAGTAAATAAAATCATGGTGTGCCTTTGCAAGTCTTTCTCTTATTTCATGTTAAAGTGTTCCATAGCTCTAACTTTTTATCAGTAGTGGTAATCTCACCTTTAATTTAGATAAACTGTTCTTTAATCATCCTTTCATCATTCTACCTTCTTGACATTGGGTTTTTCTGTGGTGCTGCTAGCACTTAGAAAGCTTTCTCAGTCTCAGTTCACCAAGGAGAAATTTCTTCCCTTTGGATCTTCTCCTGAAAATTTGTTTCAGACCCATTGCTCCCAATACCTTTTATTTCCTTTTAAGAAAAAGGGATGTCTGCTTCAGCTAGGGCTGCCTTTTGGGTTTGCCTAGTGTGATAGTCCTGGGTTTTGTTTGCAAATAAGTCTACAATCACCCTTGCAAGGAAGGACTGGTTTAAAAATACCTAGTGATTTCAAATGTTAGTCTTGAGAACTTCTCAAAAGCATTTCATATTAAAAGTTTGGACAAGTGACCAAAGAATAAAACAAGGGTTTTTTCCCCCCAATGTCTGTGCACTTTTTTTCTGGATCTTTGGCACCTCCAAATCAGTCGTTTCTCCAAGATTCATTATTCTGCAGGCTTCAAATTTTCTTTATGGTATTTTGT
This sequence comes from Pachycephala philippinensis, assembly GCA_013397055.1. NCBI lineage: Eukaryota > Metazoa > Chordata > Aves > Passeriformes > Pachycephala > Pachycephala philippinensis. The sequence goes on from VWZT01007780.1 coordinate 1,571,654, forward strand.
TCAAAACACTGCAAGATAAATTATCAAGAGTAAATGAATCCATTAATAATATAATTTTAACAGCTCTAGCAAAAAGATGGCTGTTGATATTGTCTGATTTTTTTCTTCTCATAGCAAGGTGTCTCCTGCAGAACTTGTCATGGTGTTTGCCTTACAGATATAAATTGTAATGAAACTGTAATGCTTTGATTGATTTGGAATAATAATTGGTTTATTCATCAATATGAGCTATCCAAGAAAACAAATCATTATGGCTCAAACAGCTAATTTAATTTAATTTTTTTAAGTCTCTGTTTCTCTAAATATCATTAATCATTTTTATGAAAAAATAATCTGTTTAATTTAGTAAGATTTCTCCAAATANTATCATTAATCATTTTTCTGAAAATAATCAATGTAATTTAGTAAGATATCTCCAAATGTCTCTTTGACAGGAACATTTTTAAAATTATTTTAATTAAAAAAGTGAAATAAAATTGATCATCAAAACTTTATTTTTGTGAATAAATTATTTTCTCCCACCTCATCTCTGCACCTTCTATACTCTCTTTCTTCGCCACCACTCTCAAAGACTGCCTGGTCTATATTTCTGGATAAAATACATCTGGCAGTCAGTGACTTTTTTTCAAGAAAACAAGTCCAAAGGCAGAGATTAGATCCCCCAAAAAAGTTTCATACAAACTGGGGAAGCTCAAGAAG
>VWZT01007780.1:1572568-1650367 GCA_013397055.1 Pachycephala philippinensis
TTGTTCAGCCTGGAAAAGAGCAGGCTTTGGGGTGACCTAATTGTGGCCTTTCAGTACCCAAAGGGAGCCGACAGGAAAGATGGACAGAGACTATTTACAAGGGTGTGGAGTGACAGGACAAGGGGAATGGCTTCAAACTGAAAGACAGTAGGTTTGGATTAGATATTAGGAAGATTTTTACTGTGAGGGTGGTAAGGCATTGGCACAGGTTGCTCTGAGAAGCTGTGGAGGCTCCCTGGAAGTGTTCAAGGCCAGGTTGGATGGGGCTTTGTGCAGCCTGGTCTAGTGGAAGGTGTCCCTGCTGAATGCAAGGGTGTTGGAACAAGATGAACTTTGAGATGTCCTCTAACCCAGGCTATCCTGTGATTCTATGATCTGTTTGCTCTCCTTACCAGCTTCATTTATGGCCATCTTTGCCCTTGATGGTGATGATTGTAGGCTTTATGAAGTAGAAAAAAAGAGCTAAAATAGATACTTCTGCTCCATGGGCATAATATGTCTTTGGATGTATTCTATACATTTCCATGAATTAATTGTATCCTAGCTAATGAACAAGTCTGTGATGAAGTAACAGGTTTGGCTGAATGCAGGTGATGATCAGCAGCTCAACGTGGAGGGCAGTGCTGGTCTTCAATACTGGTATTGAAATGGAAGCTGATTGAGCACCTTTCATATCTCTTTACCAACTTAAAATGGGAATCAAAGTATTTTAAAGATTATCAGTGTTTTTGATGAGCCCCCTATTCTGCTGATATTTGTAGGGTAGGATGCTGTGAGCCTGCATGACTACTTGGTGACTGAGATATTGGGTTGCTGTTACAAAACTGTGCAAAAGCAGAGTTTTCCATAGATATTTGATCAGTGGCAATTCTTACAAGAATTAACTGTCTGGCAAAAAGCTGTATTTTAGAGTTTGCAAGGCTACTGGCATTCTCAGAGGCTTTGAAAGCCTGCTAAAAGTATGGTTGCATTGCTATTATACAACCTCTGTGCAGTACACAATTGTGAACCAGGAATTATCTATATGGACATAGAAAATGAAACAGGAAAAGGCTTATTTTTAATATTTTCATTTTAAATCTTTTGAGCAACTGGTGGCATCTTATATTTTCATTACAAGGAGTAAATTTGCGTTCTGTACAAAATAATAAAAGCTCTAAATAGCTATTTTGAGGCAAAAAATATCTTAGAAGTCTGTTCCATAAGAGCTCTGCTAAATGGCATGGCAATTCTTTCAGAAGTTATTTGTACTCCAACAGTGCCTCTTTGAAATATTCAGAAGTTTTAGCAAGTTAGGACTGTTGTAGCACATCAAGTTACTGGCAGATACAGAGCAAACTATGAGGAACAGCCATTGGAAGTGAAAATTGGATTCACAGTTTTTACAAATGGAATCTAGTTGCCAGTGTTACACTTGAACAAAACCAGAGGATTCACCTAATTACTCTCCACTCGGGTCTCAGATACATACGGAGATCTATTCACAAACTGTAAACAAAAAGGTATACAAGCTGGAATTAAATAAACCAGTGGTTCTCTATTAATTGTGCTTCACACAAACCTCCTTGGAAATACCTAGTCCTGGCTCTCCCAGAAACCCAGTACTGGACTTAGGAGCCTCAGGCTTCATCTCATTTGGTGGTTTCTATATTGTTTTTATTTTGAAGTCATGTGTGGCATAAAACTGTGTGTTTGTTTCTGTGCGCAGGGATGAGTTTCATACAGAATCAGTACAGATGAAATAATTTCAGTTTGCCCCTGGAAAATTGACAACCCTAAGAAAAACAGTAGTTTCTTCACGAAGTCTAGGGCTTTGCACGCATTTGTACTCAGAATTCCACGAATCTCTGGGTGAGTGCAAAAAGTCCCTTAAAAGGCAGTGCTTTTATTAAAAAAATGCAATTTCATTCACATGCTGAAAATTTTGACTATTGGAAATAAATTAATTCAGAGAAATTTTTCATAATGCCAGGCAGTAAATAATCGCTCTTCTGAGCCCTTTGTTTTAATTGGTGACAAGAACATATGAATATGGGCATTTTTGAGAGAGGCTTAAGTTTATTGGAAGGCCTGTTTCTTTTTCAGCTTGGATGTGCAAGAATATGAACTTTAGTACAAGTGATTCTAAAAAGGTCTCCTGTGGGTTTTGCTGCTGTGGCATTTTGGTTTGCTAAGAGGGTATTTCTCTTCGGTTTATATCAGTAATGGAAGACCCCAGAACTCACATGAACTTCCCATATATATTTTTGTTTACAGTTTTTTTTATTTAACTACTCCTAAATTCACTTGTATTTTCCCTTCTTATGTAGTAATATCTGCTGGTCAGCTATGCTAAATCCTGGGGATGACTTGTATGGCAAATCTCTCCAAGTTTTTTCTCCTCCTGAGTGACTTTCTTCAGGGTGTTAGCACACATATCTCCCTTTTCCCAGCAGGAGGTTATCACCTGAAATTCTCCCTCACTTTGCTCACACGTTTGATGTGTGCTGAGTCAAGTCCTGCACCCACACAGTTAAAACACAACTTTAGTTCAGGTGGACCCAGCCTGTCCTGTGCAGATCTCACCTTGGCAGGGAGAGGAGCTGCCCCTGAAGAATAAAAGTGGTGTGTGCTTCAGTCCTTGGGAGAGAGCTGCTTAGGGAAGGGAAGTTCATTCCCTGATCAGGGTTGTTGTCCTGGCCCACTGAGTACACTGGAGAAGTCAGGATCCAAACCCCTGTCTCTCTTCAAGTAGCTCTGCCACTTTCCTTTCTTAAAGAAAAATGAGATTATTTTGAGATTATTTGAAATTAAATACAAGCCTTGGAACAATAGGTCCTGATGGGTGTGGAATAAATGGTGTCACTTTTTGTGCTATGTCTGTAGACCTGGGAAAGCCTCACCATGGAGCTTTAAGCTAATTAACCAATTAAAATATTTTTAATATTCCTTATGCAAAGCTCCCATACAAGGTTGTCAGTGTATGCATACATGGGCTCTACTTTTGGAGCTACATCCAGACAGAGCAAGCCCTTGTTTTCAGAAAAGGCAGATTTTGACAGATCTTTGTATGAGCACAGGAGGCCACTTGCAGGGTCAGGCTCCCAGAAAACTTGGCAACTCTTTTTCTCCTGCCATCAATCTTGCAAAGTTTGATAATTTCATTAATGCTTCAGAGGTTGGGTGTGAGTATGAAAGAACTCCTCCTTTCACGCTCTCTTTAACTTTGTAGTTTAACTTTGCCTTAGTAGTTAGAGAGGATATTTTCAAAGACTCATTCTAACTTCAGACTTCAAACACAGTTTATAAAAGAAAGAATATCTAAGACTCAAAAATAAGCACCAAGTTGTTGTTTTTTTGTTTGGTTTTTTTTTTTTTTAATGTCATCATATATGCACTATTCTTGCAATCATTGCTGCAAGGAGAAGGAAGCCTGAAAAAATAATTTCATACCTTTTAAACAATTGTAAAGCAAGTATTTAAGGCAATTGTTATGACTTTTAAGGCTTGTTAAGGCTTGTTATGATTTTTCTTCATTCTATGTTTTCTTATTTTTGTAAGGAAGTGGCAAATGAAACATAAATTATTGGTTACCTGAAGTGTTAAGATTTCAGCAGAAACACCTCATCGATTTCATTCTGTACAGCTTCCAATTTACTTTTAGAAATTATTCAGACATGTAAAAATAGGATAGTATATGTGATTTTTTTTCCTCAAATATCTTCAGGCGGTAGAATGTCAGAAGTTACAGGAGCTGAGAGCTACAAGCCTCATCTTGGAACAGGAGAGATATAACTATTGTGGCTTTGGCATTTTCTCAAAATGAATAACTGGATGAGATACTAACTTGCTTCATTTTTACAGCATCTTAAAAACTGTCATGTGTCCAAAGGCTTAGTTTTAAGTAGTTTTTCCTGGAACATTTAAGGGAAATTTCATCTAAATATACTTGCAGTATTATTTTGTAGTTTCAACTGGTATCTTCAGGATGCTATTTTTATTATTGTATCTTTTATGTCTGAATTTTTTTGATTAATTTTCATAATATATAGCAAAAATGAACAGCTGTTATACAATTTTCTCATGATTTCTCAACTGTTTCATTTTTCTAACCCTTGCTGGGGATAGTTTTTACACAGTATTTGCGACTTTGTTTTCTGATCTACTTGAATGCAATTAAGCAAATAATAAGGAAGAAAATTCTAGAATGGACGAGGAGGGATGGCTTGGTAAAAATGAGTTAAAATATTTTCCAACCTTTTTACAACTGCCCTGTTGGAAAGACCATCAGGTATTTTAAATAAAGAAGTGAGATTATAAAATTTTTTCTGCCAATTTTCTTTAAAGATGTTAATATGTCTTAAAGATTTTGTATCCTATTAGCTTACAGTGGTTTTAAAACAAAGCAAAATGCTTTTTTAGCAGGCGGATCTAATTCTTCTTAAATAGAAACTACATTGTCAAGAAATTATGTTCTAAGGAAGTTGCTTATGTTACAAAGGGAAACATGAAAGCCAGTGAATGGCAGATTTACAGGTCTAAATCTGCTCCCCATGTGTCACTCTGAAGACCGAAGGTGGTCGAGACCTGCTAGAAAATGATGGGGCTCAAATTCATCCTCCTATGTGTGTCTCAGTCTCCTTGAGTCTCAGTGACTGTAATGTTCTCTTCATGCTTTTAAGAGTAAACAGAGTAAAACCCTTAAATATTGCAGGGTGGTTTTTAACGGTGTGGCGTGTAGTACAAGAAAAACACCATGGTTTTGCCAGCCTGGGCTTCCAGGATCTGTAGTATAATTCCTGCTTCCCACTGCAAATGGGTACCAAACTAAAGTCTGAAACACCACCATCTAGAAGAAAATAATTTGTTCAGATTGATAATGATATCAGACACATACAACTCTGGGGTTTTTTTTGTCTATTTCTATTGAACATTGAACTGTCTGTACACAATCCTGTGTCACGGGCTCTGGGATGACCCTGCTTGAGCAGGGAGCTTGGACCAGATGACCCTCTGTGGTCCCTTCCACCCTGACCCATTCTGTGAATAAAAAGCATAATATTTTTAAAACTGGAGAAAAAAATTACAGCCACATTTCACATGCATCTAATGATGTACTTCCTAGGGAAAAGTGGAGAGTGCAGGATGGAAGAGGTAAAAATGTGCTAGGAACTATATAACACCAAGCACTAAGGGCATATGTGGAGCATTATGCTTTGCTTTATTGTTCTTCGTCACTGAAGTTTTTTGTTCAGGTTTTTTTAAACTTCCCAGTCCTATTTCTAAACTGTTCTGTACTCCTTTCTTTCTCACCTCTTCTGCAGGTTGAAACAGACTTTGGACTTTGAGTACTTAGATAACAGGCACTGTCCAAGGGAAGAAGAGTAATTTAAGAAAAATATATTTGAGGAAGGGGCAGAAGGTGTCTTGGGACAGCCCTTCACATGGCGAGACATGGTTTCCTAGAACATAATGTGTTTGGGGGCTTTCAGTTTTTCCCCACAAACTTCATGCCTGTCTGGGTTGTCTTGCTTTTGAGCCACTTGTTAAATTGAGACTCCAAATGTCTGTGATAAAGAGATGCAAGTGTGCTAGACTGGGCCCATTGAATGTACAGATGCCAGACTTATTGGGAGTGACACTGTGAAATTAATATGTACACACTGCAATTTAAAGGATAATATTATGCAAATATTCCTAAGCATGACATGTTAAAAAGTAGTTACATTTTAGACACATCCATTAATATTTTCTCTTGAATATCAAGTACTTCCTCCCACCTGCCATCTCTTCCATGTTTTCACATGCTATGATGGTTAAATGTCATAAAGCTGTCATAACGCTGTGACTAGGCTTTTTGGTTAGTAGAATCTAGCACAATCTGCATTTATATTGTGCTCAGCACTTTAAAAACAGATTATACATTTCAAGCAGTACCAAAAAGACGTATTTTTAATAACTATTTCTTCCTGTGGGGCAGATTCTGAATTGCTTTTGCTGTTTCTAGCATACAACACTACTATGTTTTGTCCCTAAGCAGCATGTGGGGGAAAAAAAAGGCTTAATGGCTCATTCTGAGTCCTGCTTGTACTCCCACTTCAGACTTACCTTTATGCATATGATAGTGTCACTCACTTGGGAAAAGAAGTAGCAATTCTAGGTGCTCAGGGTTGGGCCATACCTTCCTGGTGAGTCAGTCTCACCAGCCAGTCTCACACAAACATCTTAGGTTTTGAACTGTTCTTAACACCTGGATTTAAATGCCAGAATTCCACACTACAACTAAGCAAGCAAATGAATTGCCAAAATCTGCAAACAATCACAGCTTTTGTAGAGCCTTGGTAGCATCTGAAAGTCAGTATTTTATTTTCCTGATTAAGGCTGCCCATTAATAGCAGTGTACCTGTGCCCTGAAGTGCTAGGATTTCACTCCCCCATTTGTGAACCTATTTTTATTGTGAAGTACTGCAGAATATTGTTCACATTCTGTTCACATGGATGTTCTAGGCTTCAATTAATGTGTATTCTTTTAGACAAGTTATGTAAAAGTAATTGTTTAAAAACACCACTTTGATTTGAATTAGGAAATCTACTGGCAGTGAAGAAGTCTTGCTTGGAGACTTAATAAATTAACCAACAGACTTGGCTATAAGCATGTAGTTGTAATGGCAATATTATGAAAATATCACCAGCAACATCATGTTTAGGTATATTAGGATTTTCAGTTTAAGCAGGATAAATATCCTCTTACACACTTAAAGTGATTGAATTTTATCTCTGAAATTATCAAAATATATTATGTGGAGCATTGCATTTTCTAATATTTCTCTATCCAAATTTGTAAAAAATGTACTGCTCACAGACCTGCTCATTCCTCTAAAAAAAAAAAAAAAACAGTTACTCTGGAAAAAGCACAGTTCTGAATAAAACCAAATAAAATTACGTCCATGAAATATTTATTCAAGATTATTGCAAATATGTAAAAATTTAATAGGAATGTATATGCGGGATATAGATAAAAGATTATTACTTATGTTTAAATTTTCTCATCTACTTTCTTACTTCAAAAAAGTGCAAAAAAACCTTATTGTACATATACTGAGATTTCTCGGTTTGTACTCCAATTAAAAAGTAGGAATCTTTAGGAACTGGTATCAGGGGAAGCTAAAAAATGATAGAAATATAGATCATTAAGTACATTTGATGCTCTGAAGTGAGAAGAGCAAAAAGGAGGAAAAAAATACTTAGATTAGATTATATCACAACAAGAAAAGGTAAACTGAAGTAAGAAGAGCAAATGGACCTGTCTAATCCAAATAAAACATTTTAACAATGAGAAATTATGAAATACAGACCACATGGATTATGGAGCAATATTTTTTTCCCTGCACACAACTTTTCAGCAGTAACAAGCAGATAAATTACACCTCCTATTAGAATAAAGAGTAGGTATTTGTGTGGTTAAGTGTTTGAATGGAAATTAAATATTCCTAGAAGTTGTTATCAATATAACAGACTTGATTGTACAGAGGAAAAGTTTTCCTGTTAACAATGCTGTCATTTAAATAGTACATCATAGGTGTACTTCCAGGAAATAAATTCCCTCAAGGCACAAAAAAACAAATTGGGAGAGAAGATCAGAATGAACAATGATTTACTTTATTCCACGTAGGTTATGATACTGGTCTTATCATCATAATATCTGATTACTTTCTGGTGGTGCATTACACTATGGGATTAGCATTTGTTGTTTAGCATTCTGCCACTACAGGATGAGACTTGTAGGCTTGGGGGAAGGAGAAGTAGGAAAGATGTGAAAACTTGCTTAAATATTAAAAAATTCTACATGTGGAAATACTAAATGAGAGGAGGAAAGAGCAGTAATGAAAATGATGTCTAATTGGCTGAAAGAAAACACATGACGTGCTGGCTAACACAGCAAAAACTTTTGGAAGTTAAGGCTATCAAGAGGTTGATGTTTGATCCATGAAGGTTGGTATCTGTTTCAAGAGTAGTTCAGAAATGTCTGACAGATTGTTCGAAGGTATTGACAACCTACAGAAAATGACAGAATTTCCAACTCTTGGGTATTAATCAACTCAATATTTTATTTGGAAAGGAATGAATTTTCCAGAATATAGTATCCTTGTCGCTCTTCTGTGAGATTATTCCCAGGGCAGACGGAGTTTTGGAGACCCTAACCTTTGGTAAATGCTCCTGTGCCCAGCAAGGATTGTTGTACCTGGGAAACCTGTGACCTTGTGCTCTCTCTAAGTGATGCTGGAGAGGTACTCAGACAAACTGCAAATCAGAATATACTCAAAGAAAGCTTTATAGGGAGAACAAGCAAATGTAATTAAGCTAAAAAAAAATAGAAAAAAAATTTAAAAAAGGACAAAATTAAAGCAAAAAGAAACCCAAGAAAACCAAAACCAAACCAACCCAACAAAAAACCCCCAATCCCTCCCCAAAAAAACCAACAAAAATAAAACTGTGTTCAGTGCCCAGAAAAAGAAAGAAGCTGAAAATATATAAGCAGTCACTCTCAGAGGCCTCTGTAAATAAATACAAGCTAGAGAACTATGAATTAGAAATATGTTAAACAATTGAAGGGACTCTTTCTATCAAATATAAGCTGAGTTTTATGATATTTAAAAAACCTCTGCAATCCTGATGTATTTTTGTGTCAGTTTCTGCAGGAAGGTCCAAGAAAATTTTGGGTTTATAGTAATTGTTTCAATGACAAAAATTTCTGAAGAATTTCTAAATTTTTTATTTTAAAATACCCATGCAGAGTATGTGTTAAAGAAATTCACAGCTAATTAAATGGATAATTCTTCAGCCGTATCAGACTTCAAAATTAATTGATCAGTTTATTTTAATCCATGTCTAATTGCTTACAAACCTGTTATTTGCAAAAGGAGTCTGAAGCATGTTGAGAACAGGATGTCCTTGCATTGTTTTTATTTTGTGTCACAGGTTATTTTGTCAATGTTGCGACTGTCTTTCTCATGGCCATTACAGAGTTCAGAGTTATGTCAAATAATCAATGGATATTTCGTTTTGCAAATTTTCTTTAACTAGAAAGAGCACAGCATCTGAAATACCGGTGTTCACCCTGCTATAGGTTTAATTCAGAAAATAATACATGGCTTGGATTTAGTCGCAGGTATCACATAAAAATTGTGCTGGATTTTTACCTAAGGCAGTTTATGAACAGTCATGTTTTCACAAATCCTGAAAAGGCAGAGCTACATATTTTCCTAGTTGTAATATGCATTATTTGCTGGTTTGAGTGACTTGAGATATTTAAGGGGTCAGATAAGAGTAGTTTAACTCAGACTATAGGTGGAAAAGGCATGTTATCAACAGGCAGATGCATCAGTTGTTAAGCATCATATGTGAATAGTACCTCTAGGAACTCACAGTTTGACCTTACCTGAAGCTGGAATGGTTTCTGCATAAACATTTTTGCAGACTTTATGATTTACATTGCACAACATGATACCAGTAGTAGAATCTGCTTTCTCAACTGCAGCAGCCTATCAATTACCCTTCCTCTCCAGAAGTGAGTTTTCTTGGTTGCAGTTTCTTACACTACTGTGGGGACAATGCCAAAAAGCAGAAAAAAATGGATTACTTATCTGTAAAGAGCTTTAATTTTTTATGGCACCTACAAATCCCTACTAGTCTCCCTTGTGTCCCTTGCTCCAGAACCTAATTCCAAGGAGGGCCTCATGAGAGAGAGCCAGGGTGTGAGAGAGGTGAAGTATTTATTCTGTCATACACTTGACTCAAGAGAGTAATACATGCATTTCACTGCCAAGCAATATTTTCACGAGGGCTCTTTGACTACACATGAGTCGGAGTGTACCCACACACCCTGCAGTATCTACAGAGTAGCTCTGGATGGGCCAGACACCTCTAGAACAGAAGTCACTGCTGGCAAGTAACTCCCTAGTATTCAAGGTAAATGGGGGCTTGGTCACACCACATTCACTCAAAAGGTACTGACTTTTTGGAAGGAGTTGCCAAAATAAAGAAGGGAAATAATTTGTTATATACAAGGTTGCAATGCATAATTTATCTCCCACAGGAAAAAAAAAAAAGGTTTTCAGAATGAAAATCTCAAAAAGCGGTTAAAACAAAATAGTGCTGTGGTAGGAAGTCTTTCTTTGGTGAAAATGCTGTTTCTTGTGATAAGCTTGGTTTACACTTTGAGATTAGGCTTTACTTTATGACTGAAAATGCATATAAATACCATATTAATTTTCTTTCTCATTATTAGGTACTTCTAGTATGTTGCTAAATCCTTTGAGAGCAAAGCAGCACTCTAGACTTATTTATTTAGATTGTTGGTGTATCACAGACCCTTCATTAGGCATCTGGACATACAGTTATGTCCTGAACAAGAAAGATTGATGATACTTTTGAAGACAGATAGAAATGGAGGAGGAGATTAAAGCAGACACTGCTCAGGTCAAAAGCAAATTTTTGCCATGTAAATAAGGAGGCAATTTATTAGGACATTGTCCACCTTTGTAGGAGAAGCCACTTGGCTAGTTATTTGAAACTTGTACAAGTTGTCAGTAGATACCAGCATAAGAGTTCATTAAAATCCAAGAGTTGAAAATTCTGGCATTTTCTGTAGGTTGTCAATACCTTCGAACAATCTGTCAGACATTTCTGAACTACTCTTGAAACAGATACCAACCTTCATGGATCAAACATCAACCTCTTGATAGCCTTAACTTCCAAAAGTTTTTGCTGTGTTAGCCAGCACGTCATGTGTTTTCTTTCAGCCAATTAGACATCATTTTCATTACTGCTCTTTCCTCCTCTCATTTAGTATTTCCACATGTAGAATATTTTAATATTTAAGTAAGTCTTCACATATTTCCTACTCTTTCTACTTCTTCTGAGGTGGACAATGACATATTGATGGATGTTTTGGTTCATCTTCATTTTATATGTTGCTGTTTAGAGCATCACAAAAGACCTCAATGAAGTATTTTAAAGGAAATTTACTGCACTAATTCTATGTTTACGTAATTAAACCCAATATCTGTCGTAGATGGCTTTGTTTTCAAGGCTCCCATGCTCAACAAAGCTCTGCAGACTCACTCACATTGATATGGATGGTTCTAATTTCAGTGAGAAGGCTAATTGTACCGATTAATACAAGTGCAAGGGTTTGCATGATTAAGGCCTAGAGACATTATACAGCCCCACTCCTCTCCCAGAACATGGAAATGAAAGGTTCATCATGGGACATACTGGGCAAATACAAGGTTTCTGCATGCTCTGTGCACAGCATTACGTTCAATCAGGTATATATCGTTCAAATTGATACAGGATGTTGGCATTCCTCATGAAAGTTTATTTCTCTTGAATTAGGAAAAAAAGTATTTACTGTGACGGTGGTGAGGCACTGGAACATGTTGTCCATAGAAGCTGTGGCTGCCCCATTCCTGAAAGTGTTCAAGGCCAGGTTGGATGGAGCTCTGAGCAACCTGGGATAGAGGAAGGCGTCCCTACCCACGGCAGGGGGTTGGAACGAGATGAGCTTTAAGGGCCCTTCCAACCCAAATCATTCTGTGATTCCATGAATTCACAATCCCATGGCTGTTTTAATCCTCTGAGGACAGAACTAGGTTCTGCTTACAGAACTAAACCAGGGGACTAAGTTGCTTTTAATTAAGGGGACTGTTGCCTACATGTTGCATTCTGCTTCTTTCCTGCTAGATAAAAGCTATCCAGAAATGCATTCCAGAAATCTGGTTGCTTGGTTTCATGCTCTGTGAGCATTGGTTACCATAGTGTTTTAGAAAAATACCTTTTCAGGAAGCAGAAGCATAATCAAATATAGTCCACTGGAGTTGTGGTGAATGAACCATCTGTTAACAAATTGAAAGCAATGCATTTTTAGATTTAATGATTAGTAAACTTTAAGTTCCTACTACAGTCAGAAAAATATAAAAAAGATGACATGTCAGTAAGTCCAGAAGTATCCCTCTAGGTACCCTGCAGCTGCCAACCCTTTGAATATATCTCTTATGATTTTCCTGTGACTGCTATAAACTGACTCTCTTCAGCAACCAAGTCTTTCTGGAAAGCAAACCAGACAGTTCCCTCCACCCAAAATGTAGACATTTCTGTAGATACTTATCTCTGAGCCACCGGAACAAGCCTTGCCTCCCTGGTTTTAAGCAAGGATATGCCCGGTACTGATCAAAAAGTGTAATATTCATACTGGATTCCTCTTATCCAAATTTTACTTTACATGTGTTTGTTGTAATAAAAAAATGCAAATTCTTGACTTTGATCCCAAAGACCCAGGTAATGTGCAAGTTTAAAGTAAAAACGCTTTAATGTTCTTAAGTTCATGCAGTCTGTGTAAACTAGTGGTTCAGAATTCCAGGCAGAAGTTGAAAGACAACTGAGGACTCTTCTCACAATTTGAAATAAGAAATAAAGATCTTCTACTTATTACTAGGAAAGAAAAAAAACATTATTTAGGTGCATGACCCTTGCTGGTCCTCTGAAATCTTTATGCTGATCACTCACCCACTACTGAAAATTTCGAACAAATGACTGTGCTGTCTGGTTTTGGTTAATGGTTCAGCATATTTCAGGTTCTTCAGTAATCATTCTGTGCTTATTTATATGTCACCCTTTGTTCAAGTCTGCAGCTTTGCTGCTGAGTGTGAGCTAGAACCATCTCTTAAATTCAGATGTGTTTTCAACTACACTATGGTAATGTTGGCTGTGATGAGGCTCTTGTCTCTCCACCAAGAAGAAAATTTGAAAAATTAACATGAAATTCAGTGTGTGACTATGTCTGGGGCAGCAGAAATATGCAATAGAATGAAATTCAATGAGCTGTGGAGTCACAAGTTATGTGAATTCATGTATCACTACTGAATCTGTGCATCACTGAATTCTTTATTAATGTACATGAAATGTTTGGTATTTATTTTTATGTAGTTATTCAGGATTTTCTGAGTCAATGTTTTTAACTGGTTGGCTGAATCAAAACCTGAGGGCAACAATTCCTATATTTTTAGGAAAAATTTAATTAGAAATGTTTTGTCCAGTACAGAACTTAATTCTGAGAGAGAGATGGATAATCAAGTAACCAAGGATCTGGTATCTAAAATACTCAACTGATTGCATGAAAGCTGATCCCAGTGCTGATTTGAGTATCCTGTATCGGAAGATGTGAAAACTCTTGTGTAAGGAAGTCTGGTCATACACAAGAATATTACCAAAATGTGAGACAAAAGCTAAAGCAATGCCCTGATATGACTTCACAATGTGAATTTCACATAGATAGTGTGGAACTGTAATTTGATAAAGAGATAAAGGACTCTGCTGTGAGAAAAAGCTGAGAGAATTGGCATTGTTCAGCCTGGAAAAGAGAAGGCTTTGGGGTGACCTAATTGTGGCCTTGCAGTACCTGAAGAGAACCTTCACAAAAGATGGAGAGAGACTATTTACAAGGGCCTGGAGTGACAGGACAAAGGGGAATGGCTTCAAACTGACACAGAGTAGGTTTAGATTAGAGATTAGGAAGAAATTCTTTACTGTGAGGGTGGTGAGGCCCTGGCACAGGTTGCCCAGAGAAGCTGTGGCTGCCCCATCCCTGGAAGTGTTCAAGGCCAGGTTGGATGGGGCTCTGAGCAACCTGGTCTAGTGGAAGGTGCCCATAACAGAGATTTGGAATGAAATGATCTTTAAGGTCCCTTCCAACCCAAACCATTCTGTAATTCTCTGATTTTATGTTGTGCTAAATTTTCCCAAGAGTAAGTTAATATAATTATTATATCTTTACTCAGAACGTGAGTTTTCCATTATTCCTGTGAATTATCACTTCCAAACAGCACAATATCTTCTCTGTGATGACATCCACCAGCCATAGCACGCCTTTTTATTTGTTTGATTTTGTCAGAAAGTGACAGTTCATTGAAAAGAAAGCTGCTTGTATTAACAGCATTTCCTATTGGAAAAGGGGATTTTAAAAGATACCGCCCATGTATTTTCAACAACCAAAGTTAATTTTTGTATTTCAAATAACTTTTCAGGCCTGTAAACTATATTTAGTGTATAAATAGTTCCCCTCTCTACAAGTCAATAACCTGTAAATTATACATGTATAGTGGAAGCAGGAGTTAAGATCCAGAGTCCTCTCTTGCCTGCCTTTGATCACTCATAGCCTGCTCAATCTTACAAGAAGGCTCTGTGCCTTTGATCTCCTCTGTCTCTATCTCTATGTTGTTCAGGTTATCTGGGGATGTTGATTATTTTGAAATGTAGGTTTTCCTCACAAAATTAAGTCAATTCAAACTAAAAAAACCTAAAAATACTGAAGAAGTCAAAATCTAGAATGAATATTTAAAACATTTCAGTGTATGAAGTGTTAATTTATTCAATATAAAAGCATTTTAAAATCTAGATTTGAGGGATTGTGCTGTTTGGGGTGAGATTATTTTGCAGAATCAAATTCACAGTAGGGAAATTGAAAAGTGCTATACTGAAAACTGTTCTAATAATTTTTACTTCAAAACTACTTGATCCTTTGGTCTGCTGAATCAAAAACACACCTTGCATTGGACTATAATGCACATGTTCTTTCTTTTCAACTAAGAGTTATGACCTGACCAGATTTTTTCAGGCTAATAGAACTCAACCTGCTGGGAATGTAACCCAGAAAAGTGCACGCACAGGTCCCATATTTTTTTGTAATTAAAATAAGAAAATGTGTGGGATATTTCTGGACATATGTACATATATATCTACTTGCAAAACATTCTGATGTTTTGGAAAGTACTGTCCAGAACTGTAGGAGTACAAGGAGCTAAAGATGCATGTCATTTTCTTCCTGAACTAGTTATGTTTCAAAAATTCATATTTTCTCCTTTTCCAATGAACTCTGCCATACTGAGGTGTAAGACTGTGTCATTTATAGCAGTCAGGGGAGAGGTGACACACAGCTTGTGTTCTACTTTTGGTTCAAGGCAGCTAAGCAAAATGCTCCCCTTAAATAACGTTTTGTAAGATTTTAAGGTGTGAGCAGCCAGGATTCATACATGTTCATATGGGAGAAGTATGAAGCAAAAAGAAACCCAACTGTTTATCACTGACTAATAAATCAATGGTACAAAGAATGCCCCTCTGACATCCTTTATATTACTGGTCTGTATTCAGGTCAAGAATTAGTCCTAGGAAAAATAAGTGGCCCTGGGGGACAGTTGCTACATAACTTGTCTGGCAGTAGGGAGCAAGAAGTCATCTGGGCTTTCTGCTGAGTTCCATCTGTACAATCCCAGGCCACTGAGGATTTTTCCTTCTGAAGCTTGGGAGAGGATTGTTGTTGTGATGGCATTCTCTACACATGGGCGGGAACTCAACAAAGCATTGCTGAAGTTTTTGAAGGGGATCATTGGGATGGGACTTACACTGGGACAGGTTTAAGCACGAGGCATGCTGCTAAATCAGGAATCAGTAAAAGCTTCTGGCTTCCATTATGGCTATACGTGCCCTTGTTTTGAAGAGATGTTAGGAACAGAAGCAGACATTGCTTTGTTTATCACAAACAGAAGGCATGTAAGGTGTTATTGTTTGCCTTCTTTGCTAGCTGAGTCGCTATGTGCACTGTCCTCCTACTCTAATGACCAGGAACTATCCCAAGGTATCTTCAGATTTTAATTTTCAAAGGTAGTGGTCAAGTTGGTGCAAATGGTGTGGGTGGCATTTAGAAATTATCTAATTCAAGGTAGTACTTATGATTCAGTGCAGTGTACTTAACACTGAGCAATGTCAGGTATTCTGTGCTCAGTACAGTATTGTTGTTTCTGAAAACAAGTTAATCTTTGGTTCCTTTGGCTCTAGAACTGGTAAAAACATTTAAAAACATTAGTGCAGACTGTTTTGGCATTAGGGTACATGAACCCTTGTCACAATAAACAAAGGAAGGGGATGATGTGGCATAGAGGTAAAACCTTATAAAATGAAGGCCTTGTTGCCTTTGTGAAATCATGGCCTACTTCTGTTACTTCGGCTAAAAAGTTCCTGGGTAATGATTCAGCTGAATTAGGGGTAGAAAAACATGCTGGGTGACTGTCACATGCTCACATCGTGGTGTATGATGGTCAGTTGAATTATGTTTGTTATACTTTAAAACTATCTAAACTGATAACCGGCTAACTGCTTAAAAAGGCCGGGTTTTTGCAATAAAGGGGCTCTCCTTTGCACCTGCCCGGGAAATCTGCGTTGTTCATTATCTCAACAAACTGCCATGCTACCTAGGAATTTTGAGGAGTGACGTGCTAAAAGCTTTTAAATTTAGGGAAAAAAAAGATGTTTCAGATTTTTTCATCCACTGAATGGTGATGAAAATGTTCAGTCATATTTGCACTTAGACCCAGAAGAGACAAACAAGGTAAAGAGAATGTAAGAAGTGTTTTTCTACATCTTAAGACTGGGTGTATGTGAGGGGATTGAATGTTTTACCTACTGCTGTGAACTTACTTGATGTTTCTGGAGTGACAGTAGTGAAATAAACCAGAGCTGAAACAAGTATGTTGAAGGAAATACCTGTGGCAAAGATCTTCCTAACATCAGGTTTGGTTTGATAGAGCACCGTGGCATTTTTACCTGTCTGAGTCACTGTGTTGGTGCTTGTGGAGAAAGGACCATATTTCTTTGTGCCTGAATTATCACCTGTAACAGGCTAAGTTTTTGTAAGAGATGGTGAGTAGTGATAGAGCCTGGCTTTTGCTTGGGCCTTGTTATGAACTCATCTCCAAACCATCTCTCCTGCATCCATGCTGTTTATTCTACCACAACTGTGCTTCCCAGTGTCTCCTGTTTGCTCCTGATACTTTCTTTATACCGTGCAAGAGTTACTGGAAAAGGCTCATCTGAATTTTCAGTAGTGGTTTAATTTCATTTTATTTGTACCCTTTGTTATTTATGAATATCTGCACACTTAATGGAAGAGCTAATCTTAAAAAATCCGTGAACAAGGATTTTCTTGCATGAACAAAAGTATTGGGTGAGCATTTTTCAGTTTTCTATTGCAATGTATTTCTAAAGGCTTTCTTAATCCAGCAGCAAAGCAGAAAGAAGGTTGTGAAGATCTGGTACCCAGCCATACAGCCAAAGGCCAAAAGTTAAATAAGTTTCAAATAACACAGTGAAAAGTTTAGAGGAGAAGGAGTTTAAAACAAGATGGTTCATGGAAATTTCGGAAAGGGGAAAATTACACTCAAATTTAAGAGGAATGACATCTCTGGCTCTTACCACAGAGCATCTTGCTTAAAGTCTCTTAATTTGGTGCTGTTAACCTTAAGGCAGAAAAAACCAGAAGGCATGGTGCCATTTGGGGATAAAATTAAAGTAGCAAGCAGATGATAACTTTTAATTTGCATGCATTTTACAAATAATTTTTGTCACCTCTATATACTAGGGCCTTTGAGAATGTTATCTGCAGGGCAAGACCATTTAGTTCTAAAGTGTTATGCCGTGAAATATAGTATGTTTAAGTTATCCAGAAATGTGCAATATATCCGGCTCTTGCATATCCTCTTCGAGTGTTGTCAAATTTAACTTGTAGTTTCAAAGTTTTGAACTTGCTAGTTTTGTTTTCTTGTTCAAGAACAGCCATGTATAAGAGCAGAGATTCCCTTCATCCTTCTCCCTTCACACTGGCACAGTTGTGTTTCTTTCCCGTTCTCTCTCAGATTTTCTGTCATATCTTCTGTGGGTTGCCATTGCCCAGGGAAGACTGACTTTTCCTTTCCCACTGTTTTGCCTTTTAACCTAAGAATGTTGGGGTGATGGTTGTTCTGTGGGAAATGAGTACAATTGTATCTGTCTGTGACCAGAAACCCTCAGCTCAGCCCAGGTTTCCTGTCCTCCTTGCCTTGCTCTTGCTGCCTCCTGGGTAGAGGAAGGATCAGTGCCCTCTTCTCCCATGGAGAGGTTGTTCCTCTGCAGCTTCCCTCCACACGGCCTCCTTGCCTCCTCCAGCTGTGAATGAACAGGGCCAGGCACTCCCACAGAAACAACTTTTTGGTTCCCTTTGTGTTGCCCATGCATTAGTTCATAGGCTAAGCACTCTGAGGTTCGTCTGCATCTCTAATTGTTGTCAGGCGCATATGCAAGTGATATTTTAACAGCTCTTTAACATCCTTCTTGAATATTGGTGAAGTCAGTACTCATTACTGAGGGCTAGCCACATGTTGAAGTGTTTTTCCACACATGGAAAATAAAAAAGACTGTAGGATGCTGTGCCTGTCACCCCTCAAAAGCTGCTGCTCAGATTTGCCCAGTTCAGACTGTCTATTATTTGTAATTATTGGCAAATATCCTTCTGTGATCTGAAAGTCAGACCATTCTCCTGTCCTTTTCACATATCATCACTGAATAATAGCAGTAAATTTGAACAAGATATTAATTCATTGTTGTTTAGTTGCAGGTTTCTACTCAATTCTAATGAAACCCTTATTTTTCACCATGGTGCAAAATGCACCTGGATATGTGGGTGGTTTTGCTGGAGATGTATTATGGCCTAAACATTTTTATGGTTAATGGTAAAATGTAAGGTGGGATGAACTGAACTTGAGTTCCAGGTGCCCTATATAAAAAAAAAAAAAAAANTGATATAAATAGAATCTCATGTTTCAGTTTCTGCATAATTGTTAATTAAAGACATTTGGCTTTCTGAGTTTTCTAAGTCTGGAGAAATTAATTTAGTTCTAGATAATCTCAAAGATATATTATTAAATCTCAAAGACCTTTATGGAAGAATCCTCTTATACGTCATTCCTATGGCTGAGGGGTAATGACATGCAGAGTTTGTTTGTGGTCCTTGGAGGTCAGTGTGATCCCTGTGGTCCAAGCCATGGGTCTTGTGACAAGTAGCTGGAGTGATAAGCAGCTTTTCCACTTACTGGTAGCACCTACTCAACCATCTTTAGCTCACAGGGAAAAGAAAAGGATGTCTGGATTCAAAAGCATGCACATGGCATTGCACTGTGGAAGACCATTTGAGGGTGCTTACACCATGTCACTGCGTCAGAGGGCTGTCCTCCAGCTGCTGGCCCTTGAAAACCTCCAAAGCTGGAAAAGAGGCGAACTAAGCCATGAACTGATTTTCTGGGGCCATAGCAAGTTTCTCTTCTGACAGACAGCTCCCACCAGTTGACCAGAGCGGGGCTGACCCCATGTGCACTGGCTCAGCAGATGGAGCAGGGTCACTTCCACCCCCTGATGTTGTACCCAGCACCTCCTCCCAGCCCCTTGCCCCCATTGGGCTATAGTGGTTGTACCTTCTCCCCATCCTCTAGGTGCCACCAGCATCACCACCACCATCTGTAGAAGCTGCCCCGAGCATTCTCCTCCTCCCAGTCACACCTGCCCTCCCAGAAACCTGGGATGTGCCTCCAGGATGTGCCAGGAGCCAGGCAGGGTGTGACCTGTGCTGCCAGGCTGCCACTTGCACTGTCCCAGTCCCAGCTGAAGGACAGTCCCAGGACCTCCCTCTGAAGGCTGTTCCACCATCATAACCATCTTCCTCTACTTCAAAGCCCCCTTTCTCACACTTCCTTCCTTTGGTAATGAACCTTCAATTTCCTTCAGGTAAATAAAGTGAAACTGGAAAGAACTGTAAAACAATACATGAAAGTAGCTGAGCTGCAGAGTTATGGCCTGCAGTGTCCCTGGGAGTGGGTTTTCCTGTCCTCCCACTGTGGTTTCTAACCTGTTGTCTCCTACTTTGTTTGCCTTTTCTTCCCAGATTTTAGCTACAAGCTCTCTAGCATGCAACCTCCTCTTCACAAGAGCATTTGGAAACATGCTAATAGGTAAAGAGACTCCTCCCATAGCTCTGTTTTTATTAATGGGAGGATCAGAGAAATTGCCACGTTTTTAACATTGCTTTTTGCAGTAGCTATTAAAGTTCATGGTGTAGAAACAGTGAGCTCATTTGTTCACAACACAGAGCTCTGAGGTCAATTCTTCTGTATGAGGTTTTCAGGTGCTGGGAGAGCATGTGTTTGTTGCTCAGTAGGTTACGTGGTATTTTCATTTGGAAGTGACATTTTACGTGACATTTTACTTTAGAACAATAGCTGGGCAAAATCGAAATTTCAGGTCTGTAGCAGAAGAGTAATGTCTATTACTTAGTCTATTTAGTAACTTGCATCATTTATAAATTCTGCCTGATTGCATCTCTTTTCACAAAATCCAGTTTAAATGTGTTTTGAAGAAGGGAGGGTGCTGACTGGTTTCAAATGTGCTGGTTTGCAAACTTGCAGACCAGCTGTCCTACTCACTGGTGAAGATAAGAGGGCTCAGATGAAGGGTTTTGTGCTGCTGGAAACACAAGCAGTTTTCTCAGGAGACTGCTTTGAGGGAGATTGCAGCAATATTGCAGCCCCACTGTTACTGGTGGGTATTGCCGCACGCATGTATAATTTGTGTTAGATAAAATCAGGACGTAGTAAAGACAGGTAAAAGGAAGGGATGAGAGATCTGCTGTGTAGGGGTGTTTCTTTCTTTTTTCCTATTTTTCTTAGGGAGAAAAAAATATCCAGGGATGCCACATTAATTTGGGGAGAAGCAAGTGCTGCTTTAAATCAGAAAACTTGTGTTATACCAAGTGCTTTATTTTGGGAACTATTTCAGTATGTTATGAGGGAAAGTTGCGGACTAGGCATGTTTACTAGACCTTTAATTGCTACATTTAGGAGAAAGGCGCTTTTTTCTCTTCTACCCTCCCCCCTCCCCTTTTTAACGACAAGAAGCCAGAGTTTGCTGTGCAAATGAAGCAGGCTTTGCAAGAATCAGATTCACTTTGGACGACTCTTCACATTCCTCGTCATCATTACATTAGGCAGCACAATTCCATCTCTGGTTGATGGGCAGAAAAAGTGGGCAGCCTGCCAGGTAGACGTTTCCATGGCTCCCAACCCCCAAAGGTGATGCGTTTTTCAGCTAATTCAATGAAGAGTGGGCTGAACTTTGGGTATAAACTAGACAATAGCTGCCTTCGCAGTATCAGCAGAATGGTTTATGGGAATGCACTCCACATTTGGCAGAGCATCATGTGACCTTACGGCTGAGATTTTGTGATGGTGCCAACGGAGACTTGGAAAGCGGTGCCCGTTCTGACTTTTTTCCTCTTTTCTTACATGGCTCAGAAAATGGTGGATCTTAATACTTGACTTTAGCCAGACTCAGCAAGCGATTGAGCTTTGAAGCACAACTTTGCCTTTATTCTGGCTTTTTTGGCACACCACCAGGAGGCTGTCCCTTTCACGCCTGATAAATTCTGCTTCTTATCTCCAGATAGAAAAAAGAAAGAAAGAAAATATAAGCAGAATAATTATACTTCATAACTGCATTTTAGAACTACACGTTTTATTTTTTTATTGGTAATGTGTAGTTTAGAACAGCCTTCCTGAGTGTCTGAAGGATAAAAGTTGTTTTTTTCTTATTTTTCTGGGCGGTTTTTTTTTGGTTTTTTTTTTTTTCCTTCCTCCTGTTTAATGAACAGGCGTTTGAACTGGGCAAACGGGGCGACAGCATTGAACATGAGATCATTGCAGCCTAGTGTAGCAAACTGGCACCCTGCCTTTTCACCCCTTTGCTCCGGCACATTTGTGCTATTCCCCATTTATAAAACCGGCGCAGGGGCGAGGTGAATTTTCTGGTCTCTCCCCACCTCTTGTCCTGGACAGGCAGTTGCGGCAAGGATTGGTGCAGCTTTTGCGCAGTGCTTTGTGCCTGGAATTCCGAGAAGAGCGAGAGAGAGAGAGAAGACAGGCATCCTGGTCTTCTTCCGAGAAAGAACAGGAGCCCTAAGAAGAAGAAACAAATCTGAGTTTGTCCTACATACAAGAGTACAGAAAAAAAAGTGACTCTCCTGCTTCCAAAAAAAAAAAATCTGG
Source organism: Pachycephala philippinensis (assembly GCA_013397055.1). Classification (NCBI taxonomy): domain Eukaryota; kingdom Metazoa; phylum Chordata; class Aves; order Passeriformes; genus Pachycephala; species Pachycephala philippinensis. The sequence goes on from VWZT01007780.1 coordinate 1,594,504, forward strand.
CATGTTTCACTACAGAGGCATCAGGACGTGTTAGAGCTTCTTAAAACAGTTGTAACAAAATGAGCATGGGAGATTGTTTCTTTAAGTTACAAAAAAAAAAAAGAGAAAAAAGAAAGATGGAATTAATTTTTTGTTTGTTTGCTTGTTTTTTTCACTATTGCTCACATAGCAGTATTTGGCACTGGGTGAACACGTACCTTTCATATCAGGTATAGCTTCTGTTTCTTTTTTTCTTCTTTTTCTTTTTTTTAAGCCGTTTTAAACGTTGTTTTGCGACTGAGTTCTTGTGTATTAATTTTAACATAGTCATCTCTTCACACTTTTTAAAACTAACTTTTTGGGGGTGTGTTTGATCTAATGCTGCTAAAAATAGATAGTAAACAAAAAATCGAGGGTCTGTAGAAATAAGTGGTTAGGCACATTTTGTCTTAGCTAAGCACTGGAGTTATGCAAAGACCTTAATGTTACATTTACTCAGTCTAAGCTTTGGTTATCTCTAAGAAAGTTGTGGGTATTTAGATCTGGTTGCTAAGGAAATTAAATTCTTTTTTTACAGTGTGACTCATGCTTTCAGTTTCTAAAGAGGAGAAGTGAAAAAAAAACCCGTGTTAAGCTGCAGGAAAGGATAGCTCTTGTAGCCTGTACATTAAAGTTGTTACTGAGTTAATTCATATATGAGTTTCTTACAGTTTGTATCTGAATCCATTACAAAGAAATCAGTGTGATAAGCACTGGAATAAAAGGCACATTATTGGGACATTCATGAAGCACGCCTGGTTTGCAGCCAGTAACAGTAACTATTTTAAGATATTTGGAAAAGCAGCACTTGTCCAGGAATAGCTGAAAACAGTATTTTAGATGCCCATTCAGGATGTTTGTGATAAGTGCATGTACAGTTAAAGTAAGTTTTAAGCATATGACGCTTTTAGTAGAGCCTTTTTCTTAAGGCACTTGTCTGTCTGTTGTAACATATTCCTAGGCAATTAGAAGAGTGTGTAACAAAATTCATTCTGACTGACAGGTTTTGAAAAGCTTGGCCAAATCGGCGTTTTATGTAGTTTGGATTTTTTTTTTTTAATATTTTCCTAGTCTTTTTAATTTATGTTAAAAATTCAGATGTCTTCGGCTAGAAATTACTTTGAAAGTACAGTGTCTCTTTCATCAGAAATTCTTACATTTGTTTGGTTTTTTTTCCAAAATGTTCATGATATGTGTATGTGTAATAAAAGGCTTTATAATATGGCTTTACAAAATATAATTGTTTTAACACGTTTTTCACTTTTTATACATTACTGATAAGAGAGTAATTTATAAGATTATATGCTAATTTTGCTGCTTTATATTTTTGTTGTTCTGCAATGAATTCTGGGAAATTGCTGAATGGAGAACTTATATGTATGACACATACACATCCATATACCCATTTTGGACCAGAAAGTGTTTCTTATATTTATGATGATAGTGCCCTCACCAATAATTTGTTGGAATAGTTTTGTTTGTCATTCATACCTAAGCCTGTTGAGAAACCAAGGCTTGCATTAGCTTAAAATAACTTTTCAAATTTCTCCATCTGGTCAGACTAATCACTTTTTTTTTCCCCCCCATAAATTTTTGCAAATGTTTCTTGATTTAAGTCACTTAGTTTATCCCCGTATTTTTCTGAAGTTCCGTACCAAATTACCTCATTGTGTTCACTGCTTGATAAAAAGTACTCCCTTTTGTTAAGTTTGCTCCTTCTCTTCTGAAATTCCTAATAGAAATTAAGTATTTGTAGGTTGAAAAAAAGGCTAGAAAATAGTAAAAGAAAGAGTGCCTTTGCCAAAGCGTGCGTGTTCACAGCATGTCTTCCCATGGCCCTGAGGAGGGGCATCAGCAGTGTCGGGTTTAGATATTAAAAGCATAATTACTAATTTTGTGTATGTGTCATGTTCAGAAAACACATAAAACAGATATTTCAAAATCTTTCTCTCACTGTTTTTTGGTTTGTTTTTTTTTTTTATTTTAGTGAAAGAAAAATTAAAATGGAAAATGAAGAAGTTAATTATACCAGAATTCAACGAAGGTAATACAGTGATGCTAAATACTTTTTTGTTGTTGTTGTTATACAATAAAGCTATTGCCAAGAAGATGAAGGAGCTTAACTTAAAAAAAAAATATATATGTTTTTAAGACAGCCTACAAATATAATTTCAGACATATGTATTAAACTTTTGCTCTCATTACTTGGGAATGTTGCAGTTTGTGTAGCTGTAGATGCATAAAGCAGAAGCTTTATACTGTATGTTTACATGAAGCTTAAGAATTAACTGAAAAATCAAAACATAATTTGTTCTTTGGTTATGCCTAGGTAATATATAAGATATATAATATATATAAGATATATTTACTAGTATACTCATATTACTAATATATTTGTAGTACATATATCTACTTGTTACTATGTAACTATAAAGCAGTGACCAATTATTTTTCAAATGTGGAATATATCTTCTATTCATAAAAAGAAAAAAGAAAGAAAATTGGAAAAGGAATTTTATAGCACTTATTACAATCATTCAGTAAGCTGTATATGCAGTCTGCATACTTATTTCTAGGATAACTATTCTAGTTTGAGGGCTTGTCTCTACATATTCTCTTCAGCGTCAGCAGAAAGCAGTTATAAAAATATCATTCCTTCTGAATGCTGAAGTGTTGCATATAATGTAAAAGCAGATCTAAAAGAGACTTTTCTAGAAAATAAGTTAAAGTTATTTTAAAATGCAAGAGGGTATGAACATGCAAGATTTAATCCACTAAATTAAAAAAGAAAAGGGAAGGAAAAGGTAATTCACTAATGCTCAGATGTCATTACTGAACCAGAAATACATGTTGAAGTCTGCAAGAAAATGAAGCATTTCCCTGATGAAAAAACTTTGCTATTGACAAACATTTATTCTCTTGAAAGGTGTTTTGCACAACTAACAATGGCAGAATTAGGACTGTGGTGGGAACTAGTGGAAGGAAGGCATTAAAATTTTATTCAGATACAGATTTCAGTAACCTGCTCAAATCAAAATACACCTTTCTATACCACCTGGTTTTAAAATGATACCTGGCTGTATTTTACAAATGGCTTTGCAGTTTTATTGTTGCAAGTTATTCTGATGCGTCAGGTGTTCTGCTTAAAGGTGCAGTGTTTATCAATGCTTTTGGTTAGAGTATGCAAGTTATAAAACTGTGTTTGTTTGTTACCTTTCTGAATTACTGGGTTTTGCCCCAAAGGAGCCGTTTTCAGTCTGTTGTGTAGGGTACCCTATATTCAATGTGGGATAATTTTTATTGGATTGCTTGCTGGTCACAAGAAGGATGGATTTGTTGTAGGCGTTAACCCTGAAGTTTTGCAAGATTGCATTTCCACTTACATTCTTATTACTAGGGAGTTGCATTGATGGGAGGGTTATCTTAAGATAGTTAAGTTAACTTCTTTGCTTTGATATGTTGCTGTTGTTTAATCAACAAGTTATTGTCAAGCAGTACTTTAGCTGTGGTGTAACATGAAGAAATAGCTAGGCAGTTTCCACAATGTTGTATGGGAGCAGCACTCAACTGTTCCTCATTGCCTCTCACATTTGGTGGGGTGAATTTTATTCTGACTTGTAGTACATGCTATGAGCTCAGACACAAAGGAAACATGCATTGTTCACTTCTATGTCATGTCCTGTTATTGATACCAGTCAAGCACACCATAGTCAGATACAAGTTGGGAGTTGAGAGTTCATCAGTAAGGCAAAGAGCGCACAAAAGGACATTAGTTCCTGCTGAAGACAAAACAATCTTTTGCCATTAATCCGTTAAAAAAAAAAAAAAAAATCTTCCATTTTCTAAAAGAAACTAGTCCCAAATCTTTGGCTTGTGTGTTGCCTCCACCATTTATGCAGTTAAGCTTGGAGGAGCCTTCTTTGTAATAGATGGTAACGTTTCCACTCTGGAATACTCGTTCTCATATCGCATCGTATGCTTGTTTGTTTAAAGTCTCCTGCACTCCCTGTAAAAGGAAAACCCTAACCAGCGATGCCAATTGGCATAAACCCGTAGATCCGATCTTGTGTTGAAACGCACTGCACAAGCTCGCTTCTATGGGTCTGTGTCAGTGTGGTGATCTGGCAAAACTTCATGCAGCACCCACTGCAGTGGTGTTTGACAACAAGCCCAAACGAGTGTACAAAACCATGTACTGATTTTGGAATGCTTCTCTTTTCCATTGCCTTATCTTCCAACTTGATTAAGGGATTTGTTCTTTTATAGGTTGCTTTAAGCATCTTTGGCTTAATATCTTATTAAAATTTAGAAAGAGGTGTGAGGGATTTGTAGGGTTTCCAATGAGAGAGTGTAGGGAATACAATTTCCTGGCCTTATTAAATATGCCATTCCATGGTATTACACTCAAAAAGAAAGAAGGTATTTATATTTTATTCTTATTGTAAAATAAGACCAAATATTCATTTCTTTCCAGAAATGTTCTGGGCTGGCATCATCCCTATCAAATATGTATGTATATATATACGCACTCAACACACGTATATATCTTTATACATATGTCAACAGGATAGAACAGAAGTTCTACCTCTGCAGTAGAAAAATCTAATATGCCTTATTGTCTGAAAAGAGGGGAATAACTGCAGTTGAAAGCCTACCCCCATGGGAAATAAGTAGGCCAGTGGCTGCTGTCACATTTCAAAGAAAGGCTGAAGAAATGAAGAAGACTTTATGGTCACCGTCGGAAGCTGTGTGCATCCGGGTTGAGGTAGTAGGTTGTATGGTTTAGAGTTACACCCTGGGAGTTAACTGTACAACCTTCTAGCTTTCCTTGGAGCACACTTGAGCCATCGAGGAATTCATCACCACTTTAATCTGATCAGGGAAAGTATGCAAAAAGGTATTGTTTCACGGCTGTACATAATGATCACTCTGAGGCTTTATTGATGTTGAAATAGTCCTGATGACTTGATTATTTCATTTAAATCCTGTATGAACAATGCTGACACATTGCCTTAATGGACTGTGACTATGTACTGCAGACACTTAAGGAAAGAATGATGATTATTTTAATTCCATTAACAGGAAAGCTTTAAAAGTTACTTTGGTTTATAAACTCAGCAAAATACCAAGTATTTAATGCTTTTTTCTTTCTTCAGGCAATAGCTTACCCAATGCAGTTGATTTTTGTTGCTGGCATTATATAGGTCTATATTTTTTTGAACAGGAAAAGAACATTTTCGTTTGTCCATAAAATACTCTCCAGAAGATAATTCATGCTGCTGCTTGGATAGCAGTGGCAATGTCACGAGTTGATCCTGGTCTTCCCTGGATTTATGATATTATTTCTTTGTGCTTGAACAACTCAGTGTTATGAGCACAGATCCAAATGACCTGCAGGCCCACCTGTGTTCCCACTTTCCTGTGATTCACTCACTCAGCTCAGCCCCACTCTGGGGTCTCAGCACCTGTGTCCTCACACAGCATGTCAGGCTGAAGCTGACCCACAATGCCCTTGTCTTTTTTGATCCTTGATTCATCTTTCTAACTCAGCCAGACTTGGAGAAGTCACACTACCTGTGCGAATGGTTTCCAAAGCACTGGAAACTGCCCCCAATGTCAGGTTCCAGCACTGGGTGCCTCCGCCCATGTGGGATGGGTGCCATAGATAAAATTATCCCTCCTCAGCCCTGGTGTTCTCTGTATGTCTGCATGTCTTTTTTTTTTCTTGNATCCCAATCTGACTATGGAGACAAAGTTGGGCTTGTGGAGGTTTATGCCCCAAGCTGTGTGACCCCATTTCCTTCTGGTTTGTAGTCTTCCTCTTCCTGTCTGGAAAAACAAATAAATCCCTTAATATGTACATCCCATGATCAAGTATCCCAACAAAAAGAGAAAAAAAGAGTGAGTGTTTCCACTCCTAGGAACAGCTATGAAGCAAGAGAGAAAAGAGCTGTGCCTGTATATTCACCATGATTTTTTAAGAGAGGGCTACTTCTGGAACTGACCTCAAAGATGAGGCCTCCCCAGTGGGATGGAACACACATTACTGCCAAAGTCAGAGCATCTGGACCAGACAGTGATGCTCAATCCAAAACAGTTGGGAAAAACTGATACTGTCTTTTTCCACATACTTTTCCATAAAAAGTGAAAAGGAGTATTATTTTCAAGAATAATAATTTATCATTAAAGACAGCAATAGTGATAATTTTGCTGGAAAGTGATTTCAGTCTGTCGGTGTAAAGGAAAAGAGCAGAGCAACGCCCCTCTGGTGCTATGGTCAGGGGCAGATCAGACTCCTATGGGATGAAGAGAGGGTGAAATGTGGCTGTTCCACATAGGGGTGAGGGCTCTGTTCCTGGAGCTCCCAAGTTACCAGCAAACAGTTCTTTCTTCAGGGTATTTTCAAGCCCTGAATTTCTGACTTAACTTTTATTGGAGGTGAACATAACAAGATATTTGATATTTGCAATGTTTAGCTGGTTTATGTTTTGCATCAGCAAGGACAGTTAAGAATGTTTATTTTAAGTGGATTTGAAGATTGACTGCGTTTTGGTTGTTGTTTTCATGTCTGTCTGTTCAAAAAACCACTTGCACACAGGTCCCTATGTTTGTCTCCTATCGTCTTAAGGTTTACCTGAACCCTTTGCTAGATAAGGAATCACAGGAGGAGATGAAAATGGATTTAGTTTATCTTTTTAACAGCACTTATTTTCAGTGATTAATGTTTGTGATAGGAAATTGATAAAAAGGATCTGCACGAGAGGTGGATCCAGACTGAATTTTAAGCCTGTCCTAAGGTATATGGGAGAGATGAGAGGTGAGGTTGAGTGAATCAGAATCGCTCCAAGCTGATGGAAAATGCTTAAGGGAGGAGTGGCTAAATGGGAGGACAGAGGGGAGACCTCCACCAACCAGTGAGGCCTAACAGGGACCACTCACAATCTGAGGGAAAACTTCAATATTCTCTGTGGATTCAAAAGGCTCTGGTCACCAGTACATTTTCTTTTGCTATTTTAGTTTTTTTCTTTTGTAGTTTGAGTTCACTGGAAAGAAACATTGTAATTGCTGGTTTCTGCCAACAGAGCAACAGGTGTTCAATCCTTTTATATTAATTCTTCAATTAGTTGCGAAATAAGGGGAATTGTTTATACTAAGCTGAACTGAATAGAAATGACTGATGCAGAAAATGTGGGAATGTTTCATCCGTCCTTCAACGGCATGATAAATTTGTAATTCTATCAGGCCTAGTTGCGGGTTGCTATGCAAATTTTCATTGCAGTATCACCAGCTTTGATGAATATATATTTTCTCTATTTCTTTCTCTGTTCTTTAATTTAGGTTTTTTTTGCCCTGTAATGTGCAATACATTGTTTTGGTAAGAGTTATCAAGTTACGAGCAAAAATGAATGAGACAGTGAGGTAATTTTGAAGTGGATTAAAGTAGAGAATGAAAAACAAAGGGGAAAAAAAGCTCTATTAAGAACAGCTGGATGGAGTTAGGTCTTCTGTGATTTCATTTTAAAGTCATAAAACGTATTTTCTGTTTTAGGTGAAGTCTGATATTTTCTACCTTTGCAGTGTTGTTGGAAAACAAGTGTATCTTGTGGACTCAGCATTACAGTGATGTGATGCTTCTGCAGAAAATAAATTCACTTTGTGACGTGGCTAAATGCAGATGGGTTCCAACCTAGGGCCCGTCTGAGAGTGTTTATTCCTGTAAGTAGGGCAGAACATTGTCATTCTTGTGCCTCTACTTTACTTCTTGCATTTGGAAGAAATCTCCATTAAGATATTTGGGGAAAATCTTGAGATTCAATGGATCTGCAACTCCCAGTGGTTCCTTTGGGAGACAGGTTCTCAGTGTTTCAAAAGTTTGGTCCTAAAGAAAAACTGCAGAGGCACTGACCCACCCAGCACCCATTTGCTTGCCACAATTTCCTTGGTAAAGATTAACTCTGATCCATGGTTAGCCCTGGTTTCCAACAAAGGAGTTACAGCATGACAAAACCCTGCTGCAATGCCACGTCCTGCCTGTCCTAAGAGCTAAGTCACTTCAGAGAGCTGGGGAGAATTTGTATTTCCTTCTGCAGCCCACAGTGTCTTTGTCCAGAGGCACATCCAAAGAAAACAGAGTTAAAAGGAGATTTATGAGTTAACAACCATGATTTGGAAGCACGAACAGAACTTGGGTGTTTTGAGTGCAGCCATTTTGAAACCTTTCCCTGTACCAAAACGGCCATTAATCCAGTTTACCAGATGAGGTAAAGTAAGTTATTAATAGTTTTGTGCTGTTGAAATAGCACAGACTAGTCAAAAATATATGAGCAAATTTCTGGTTTTGTTATTCTACTCAGCAAAAGAAAATGCTGAGTTTCACTTGGTATCTTCCTTTGTTTAACTTCCTTGTCTTCAAAACAGTTGAAGTTCTTCAGAGATTTTTAGTTAAAGAATGTGTTAAAATATTTAAAAGCAATCCCAGAAAAGGTTTTCCTTGCAAATCTGTCCCTTAAACATGACAAACAGCCTTTAGTAATCTCCAAAACTTGTTTATTGAAACTCTTCAGCAAGAGACCTGGGATAGGTTGCTTAACTGATAAAGCTGGAATAGAAGTGCACTTGAAATTTTTCAAATTTTTTGGATGTGGTTTCATGTGACATTCATTTATCTATTAAGAGCAGCTTCTGGTATTTTTAATAAAACTAACGTTAAATACATCTGGCAGTCCCTGCTTAAATGTGGGTATTGCTTTTATAGCACAGTTAAATATAAGTTTGAAAAGCCAGTGCTTTTGTATTACACAGTACAGAAGAATGAAATTGTTCCAGCTTTATCCTTCACATAGTAAAAATATTTACATCACAGTGATCTTTTTGGTAGAATTTAATTTTGCATAAGGCTTCTGGATATTTCAGTTTTATTTCATTGTAAAATATATCATTTGTATGAAAATTTCAGGCAATTTTTGTTGGGTTTTTTTTCTTCCACCTCTTCTTTCATGCTATTTCTAGAAACAGTAAGAGCAAGCCTCACATTGATTAAGTCTTTTCAAGAATACTTGCAAAATCTGAGTAAAAAGTCAAACATCAGGCCTCTTTTTTTTTTTTTTTCCCTAGAATGACATCCTCTTTTTCAGGAATTCCTGTCTCCTTATCCGTTCTTTTACAAATATGACTGGCATGGTATTTGATCTTACAGCAAAATAGGCATGGATCCCTTTGCTCTATATGAGCTTTGTTGCAACTTCTTTTGAATGGAAAGATCCTCCCCCTAAACACCTGTACATGGAGGTTTTCTGGATAATGTAGTTGTCTGGCTTGAGTAAGACTGGCAGGGATATGCACCAACCATTGCACCAAGAGCCTCAGCAAAAGGACACAGATACAGAACAGCAGACTAATCATTTTTCTGAGACTCATGACAGCCTGGTGTACTGCTTTGCTTTCATGGTTGGGGAAAAAGGGAGTGGTGCACACTTTTAATCTCTTGCTTGTGGTTAACATATATATATATTATGCTTGTATTGTCTTTATCTGAATGTTATGAGTCACCTCAACTAAACTTTATACCCATGGTTGAGAGTGATTTATCTGGGTTAATCTGCGGTTTATCTGGGAAATGCAGCACCCTGTCTTTTACTTTTGGTCCTCATATTTTTCCACTGGTTGTTTTTTGATTCTTCATTTCCTGACATTGTGATAATCCTGGCAATGAATGTAGAACATTGCAGATATACTGGCAAAAGGGATGGATTGGGAATGCCCTGTTGGCTGGAGAGAAGAATGGAATTTCTGTCATGTTTATAAGGTTAGCAGAAACCAAAGTTTACTCAAAATATATTCTGCATGAGTCCTTTCTGTCATGACTCTTCAGCTGGGAAAGGAGAATAAAGCTGTTTGTTGCTATCACCTTTGTAGGTCTGCCTTGAGACCATGGGGTTGAATTGCTCAAACTCGGTTTGATTCTCATTTTTCAAAGCCCCTGGACAATAAAAGCAGTCTAAGGCTCACTTTTCCCTGACAAACACCCAACCTTGTGGTTACCGCAATATCAAAGCACATTTGCATGTCTGACAAAAGGTGACTGTCAGTCCCGTGTATCTTTATGTATATTTGCTGTGGGGCATTTTTGCTTGGCACTAAACTGAAATGAACAAAAGAACACAATTCCAAAATTCTCCATCTCATCCATTGCAATTAATTTGCTGAGACAAATTTGTACATTTCCAATGTTAGGAAGAAACCATCAGATGGGAACTTGACCATGATAACTTCACTGCTGCTTGAAAGAACTTCCTCTTTAGATTATGGATAGTATTTGGAGCATGCTAAATCCATGTAAATGGCTGGTTTCCTGGGAAGTTACCCAAGAAAGATGTTCTGTGTGGGCCAGGAAGTAGATTGCGTGGTAGCCTGTGATCAGTAGAGACAGAGGCATGGCTTGGAAGTGCCTCTGGTATTCAAGTGTCCTGGGCTGAGGATCATTGGCTGCTATTCTATATCACAGCTTGTCCCGCAAAACTTGCACTTTTAGAGAGCATTTCCGTCTCCACCTCTTCAACAAGCCTAAGTGCACTTAGTTTGCACAACTGAAGGGGATTTATTCCATAGGTTCCTTGAACCTGCAGATTTGCCTGTGTTGAGCTTTTTATTGGGAGGAGAATTTTTGGGGTGTAGAATTTTTAATGAAGTATGATTCGTACTATGTTGGGCTAAGTTGTTTGAGGGCTGCTGCTGAGACTGATGTCAGTGTGCGAGGACATCTCTGTGAGCTGGGGAACAGGGAGCATGGACCAATGCAGCTGTTCAGCTCTATGCTAAGTAATGTTCTTTGCTCCTTTGTCCAAATGCTGACTTTTGATCCTTAGGCTAGATTTTTCCGGCAGTATGTATTTTACCATATTCACTTCTAGTATCTTCAGCTCTACTGCCCAAATATATATTTCCAGGTTGTATATGGTAAAGAACTAAGCTTAGACCATCTAAATCATGCATTGCACTTGTGTCTCATCACTGCCTGGATAGGAAGGCAGTGTCTGAAAATTCCCAGCCTCTGCTGTTTATGGCTCACACTCACTTGAAGACAAGACTGCAGGCTTGAGTCCATCTGAGGTACCACAGCTGGCAGTTTGATCACAGCCCTAGGGAGGCTTTTTCTTGAGAAAGCATTTTTGTCTTCAGATGGCATTTACTCAGGATGTGACTGGTGAAGTACATGATTCCTGTGGTGATAAAGGCATTTTTGAGCCATTATTATTAAATATTGTAAAGTCTATTGCTCTTCTGAAATGTTTATCTTCTGATACAGAAAGAATTTAGAGGTATTTTTATCATATTTCGGTTTTGAATTATAGCTGTAACAGAACGGCCAAGATGTAAATTTTAGCAATGAGTCTAAGAACCTAACTCATACTTAGTGTAACATGTTGAAGCTATCCTGCTTTTTTTCCCAAAATATCTTGGGCATTTAGGAGCCAGCATCCTGTTGATTTACAACATCCAGGCAAGTTTTAAAAGAGAAACCTCAGGTGCAAAGGCATTTTTACAGCTTTTTGACCCAATGACAGGATGTTAAATATATAAAGTGGTTGTAGCTGCCTCTAGGTTGTGCTTCTGTATGTGAGACACTTAAACATGGAGTGCCAATACATTCTTAGCTGCTTTTATGAGATAGTAGCACCTTAATTTCTCTCCTCTGGCTGTAGTAAAGAAGTGCAGCCATAGAAAACAGGAGCAGGTTGCACACCTGATACTCCTATTGATGCTGCTGCCAGCCGTGCAGGTGCTCCAAGGGGACATAGAACTCCTTTCCTCCCCTTGCCCTGCACTGTGGGAGGAGTTGTCTGCTGGGGGAGACAGTGCTGTCCCCAGCCTTCTGTTTTTAGGGCAGTGCTGTCATGGAATGCTGCCAGGCACTTCTGCCTCCATCCTTAGCATCAGCAGGCACCATCCTACCTGGGGCACCCGAGAGCCTTCATGCACTGTTGGGGCAGGAGTGGCTCTCACTTGAAGGGGCTGCAACCACCACCCCGCCAAGGACAGGGACGTGCAGCGTCGTGCCCAAAAGGAAGGAATTGAGCACAACATTGAGTCTTTTCAGGGGTTTTTGGCTAAAAAAGTCCAAGTGTTGGTCTGTGGAAGTAAACACACACTCTGCCTAATGAATGTACTATTTATTAGCTGTGTGAGCTGCTGGAAATACCAAAGCGGATAAGGGCTGTGATTCAAGGCCACGGGGCTGGGCCCACACAGCTCCCTAAGCCAGGAGCCAAGGACGTGGGAATCCTCACCAAGGGGCGACCCTGGAAGTACGGAGAGAGTGTCAGGCTGTGCTCATCTCCAGGCAAGAGGAGGTTTGTGCTGAGGATCCTTCTCATATGTGAGGAGCGGCTGTTGTTTGTTATTGTGTAATTTGATTTGACTCTAATTTAATGACAGTTCTTAGTAGGCAACAGGATTTGCAAGGCTGATTTCCATTTTTATTGATTGGGCCTTTAATTTACTTGGACTTGCACTCAGGAGCTTCATCGGAGATTTAATGAAAGTCTGCAAAACCAGCTTGGTAAGGCATTTTTTGATGGAACTTGAACTCAAATGCTTCAATAACAAGTCATTGAGGTGTAGTGTGAAAATATTTTAAGAAAGAAAATTCTTAGTTAAACTTCACTTTTTAAATAGTGGATTGGCAAATCCATTATTTAAAACCCACATTTCCTGTGGATTTTTTTTCCCCAAACTCTCACACTCAATATCTATTCAAAGGTAAATTAAAGATTTTATTTTTGGAGTTTTACATAATGGGCTTTTAAAGGGGACATCTTGGAGGTTATAATTGGAAAACTTTCACTGAAAATAAGTAACTTATAACTTCTGGAAATCTATTATTTTATTCATTAGTAAGAAATTTACCAAACGCAGAGCAAATTCTGTAAAAATAGCTGCAATAGTCTCCTAGTTATTTTCAAGCTGCAGGTATTTTTCAAAGTAAAGATTGCAAAGCATAAAAAATAGATTATATGATTTTGAAATCTATCAATAATTTTATAAAGACAATCTTTCTTTCTTTTTAATATTTACGAATTAATATTCATAAATTTTAGAAATGAATGCTCCAAACAGAGAGGAACTAGGAAGAGGTTAATTAATGATAATTTTTGTCACCTTTTTGAAAAACAAACCTTTGCACTTGAACTAATGAATGAAAAAAGCAGCAAGAGACACAGAGTGTATCTGTATGGGAAGAAGGAAGAAATAGGGAGGATGAATTATTATGTGATAAGAAGTATAAAAGGATGTAAGAGCAGGAAGGAAATTGAAGCTGCACGTGGAATAAGAGAGGCTATAAGGAGTGGAACTGCAATCACTGTGCATTTGCTCTGGGCATGTAGACACGGGAGTTCAGGAAGGTGGAAGAAACAAAGGAACTTGAAAGAATGGGAAAGGACATGAGAATGTTGTAGCTTCACATTGTTGTGCTTCATCCACTTTGGTGCATCTTGGTAACCGTGAAATATTAAAAGAAAGAAAGATTTACAGGCAAAGCATCATGTTTGTAAATAAACAGAATATTCCCTCCTGGGACTGTTTTAGTATTTCCTCATCAATTCCTATTTCTTTTAGAAGCAGAAACCACATTTTAATATGGAATTTTGGAGGGAACTCTGAAAAGTACTATCTGAGGGTAGTACACATTTCAGATGTATTGAAACCATCTCAAAATTATCCTCTGCTACTGAAAATTAGGAACCCAAAAATTTAAATCTAAAGATGAACTGAAAATCGAGAGTAAGGGCACACAGATATCCATAACACTAATGCTGACACAGGCAATGTATCTAATGATGCTGGTTAGTTCAGTTTAGTCTAAGACAACAAAAGCTAACTGTGATTATGTTATGGCCATACCATAACTGCACCATGTCATCATAAGGCAGAATTTACTCATGTGTCTGCCCAGTTTACTTGCGTAAATGAGAAATATAAAACTCTCAAAAGCCTGAATCAAAAAGAATAAGATAACGCCAGCTTTTATATGAACTGTAATTAATTTGCAGCCTGTTACCACAAAACTTAATTTAGGGAAATTCCTAGTTAGAATCAAGAATGTTAGACATTTGTGTGAATAAGAACAGTATGTGCAGTGGCGCTAGAAGTAGCAATATTTCTGATTCAAACCATGCACTGAAGAGTTGTTGAGGTTACAGAACTTCTTTCCTTTTAAAATTATGAGAGAATGAAGTTTATTGACTGCTGATCACTTCCAGACACAGAACAGTGGTCTATTAGTCCCTTTCAGAGTGTAATAGCAGTTCCACATGACAAAAATTAATGGAATATCTCGTTAATTCCCTAAATGTCACTAAACTGGTCAAGTCATTATAAGTTTCCATCTCCTTGAAGTAAATTTAGCTGCTTCCAATTTTTCAGTTCTGTGAAAACATCTGCAGAATATGGAATCTGTTAAAACAGCAGGGTCTACATTGGGAGATACCAAGATCTTAACCCGAGCTTTTTCTGTGATGGAGATCAGCTTATTTAGCATCCAAAAGGAGCTTGAAGATTTACATTCAAGCTTGTTTTGAGGAGAATTTGTGCCTCTGTTCTATAGATGAACACTAATTTATCCAATGAAAGGAGGAAATATGAATATTTATGGTATGAGATGCAAAATAATATTATTATGTATTTTCGAAATTGAGTTTTGCATTACAAGGTTATTTACTTGTTAAGTGAAATGGCTAACCAGTAAAACAGGCTTGTGCTATGGTTATGAAATGGTGATTTGTTCTTTGCCTTAATCTTCACGTAAGGTATCCTCAAAGCTTTTGTTTTAAACAAAAAGTAGCATAACACAAAGTGAAGTGAATCATATTCGTAGGCAGTTTTGAGAGGGAAAATAAAAAAATGTTTAAACAATATGGTCTTCTAAAAGACAATCCTAATTTACCAGATAGAAATTTCTCTTTAGAGAGAATTACAGTAATTTTACAATGTTTTTAATGTTGCATTAGAGGATTCTACTGACTTGTCTGATCATCCTCAGTTGTTTCTCCTCTTTCCATTTGATAGAACTACAATATACCAGTCAGGCCTCAATTTAGTGTTGCTTTCTGTCAGTGCATTTTATATACTGCATCTCCAACACAGCTTCCCAAATGTGATGCTACATTTTTAAGACCTGATAGTAAATTTCTCCCTGAGTGGTCTTGAGTGAAGATTTATTTCAGAACTAGTGATCATGAAAACAGGATCCATGCATAAAGAGAAGTGTTCGCTAATGTAAGTCTATAGTTCAATTAACACATATGAAATTAGGAAATACAGAGAAAGTCAAATTCTCTAAAATATATTAAGTACATTGCTTTCATTTATGTAATTTTTCTCTCACAGCTTTTCTTTTCAAATGTGAGTAGATCCTCAATAATACCCTAAAATACCTTAAAAACCAGAAAACCTCACTATGAGAAGAAATAAATAAAATTCTTACTGATGTTAAAATATACAAATACATTCAGTCCCAGTCGCTTTTATCAGTAGTGTCCATAGCATGGTATTGGAAATACTGGAAATGTAACTATCTTTGTTAAGTGCAATAGCATTTTAAAATACTTGTTCTAAAAATTGCTCTATGGCTTCAGAACTGCAGAGGACTTCAGAAGCTTTAAAGCTGCTTTAAGCTTTAAATCTGTGTATTGAAGCAAATGTGTAGAAACATATTTGACAAATAGTTAGGAGTGTTCATTAATGAGAGCATGCACGTTCTAACTCTCTGGTTTGTAAGGGAGCGAGAACATTTCCCAATATATATAGGTGTGGGGGGTTTTGTTTGTTTTTTGTTTGGTTGGTTGGGTTTTTTGGTTGTTGTTGGTTTGGTTTTTTGTTTGGCTGGGGGTTTTGTTTATTTTCGTCAACCTTGAGCTTGAGGATTTGTTAAAGAATCTAAAAAAGTTTTTTAAAATGGTGGTAAGTGATGTAACCAAGAGGTTGCAAGGATGCAAATTCATGTAACTTCTATTAAATTTTAGAATCTTCATGTTTCTTATGAATTTGAAGCTATTTAATAAAAAAACAATGTGTTTGTTCCAGGGTGAAATTTTCATGAATATAGTTTCACCGATTCATTACTTTGTTAGTATAAAAGTTTCTTCATTTATTCTTAGATAAGAACAAGGCAAATGATAAATGATTGAGGGAACATGGTGAATCCTCGTCCATTTCTAAGTACTTTTCTATAAACCTGAAGGTAGGAGTTCCTCCAGATATCAAGAAGCAGCTGCATGCAGACAGACAATAGTTCTGTGCTTTATGGAAATAGTTAAGTGAAGACTAAATAAAGAACATTATTGAGTAAAAAATAAAAGTATAGAAAGCGTACAAATGAAGTCTTAACAATGTCAAGTCCTTTCAGGGACAAAATAATTGTTCAATTTAACTTTAAAAGAAAAAGTTAATGGAAAAGAAAGTATTTACAAAAAAACCAACAGACTGCCAAGAGAAATAGGCCTTGTTGCTAGCAGTAGGAGTAGCCAAGGGGAAAAGAGAAATTAATCATTAATGACCATCTATTAGACAAAGAAAATTATCTCACAATACTTGACTCAGTAATCCTAAAAGTCCTTGTACTTATGTGCCTTAGCATCTTCGGAATAACATAGTCCAAGGAGAGTAAATATTAGTGTTCGTTTGAAACTGCACATAACCAGTTCAAATTAATTCAACAGGAGAACATGAAGGAAAAGGGAATAAATATAAAATGGAAAGTATAATGTAAATCATCTTTATAATTGTTCACCAGGTAATGTTTGCCGACTAGTTGTCTGAACTGTTGCCTTTTTGCTGATCTATATATTTTGTGGGATAAAATCTATTATTTAAAGGTAAGCCAGCTTTATATACAGAAGTTCAGTGGCATCCATTTAAAAATATTACTATCACCAGTATATGGGAAAAAAGTAAATCTATTTACTACCAGTACTACAAGCCACAGCATTTTGAGAAATTCAATGTATTCATGAACAAATAAGTATGATGCACCTTTAAGTGATACACATCCATGAATAAGACATTACAATTACATTCATCAGGTGTTAGAGAATAGTTAGAAAAACAGGGAAATTCACAATCTTTCCGAAGTCTCTCCTCTTCCATGATAACCTCACTGAAGTCCTTAAGGGCATTTCTACTCAGGAAGTCATTCAGATTTGCTTTGAAAACAAAGGTCCTTGTGCCTTTCCACATTTATATACCTCTATTTAATAATTTTACATACACAGCTTCTAGCAAACAGGATGTACCTAGGAGTGTGACATGCTTTTTTGACATGAAAAGCAGGAGCTCTGGACAATTTAATAGTTTGTCCAAGTTCATGCCAGATGTCATGGTCAGCATTGGGATCAAGGGATGAGCCTTCTAGTTTGCCAAACCATGACTAGTCCAAAATACATATTTATGAAAGTTCTTTCTGGGCAGTACATTAAAGGCCTAGCCCCTGTGTTCTGAGTGAAAAAGCACCATCTCACAGTTTGAAAGCTGTGTATCACATTGGAATGTGTTTTCTCTATCAGTGTGATGTTTTCACATTGTGTTTTATACTGTAGTAATTACACAGCTTGCCCCACAGTTCTTCTTGGAATTAATGCATCTCTTGTATTTAATAATAACACACATTTAATAAGACCATTTCATTGTCATAAATATTAAAAACTACATAATATATGCACATATAAAGACTGCAGTAATGAAGGTGTTTAAAATAAACAACACCGATTGAAATTCAAGTGCTGAAGCTGAGAGGATCCTGAAAGTAAAAGTAGCTGTACAAATAAAACTAAAATTGCCTTTGTTGATCTTCATTGTCTAAGAGGAGAGGAATATGGCATATGAACAAGGAGGGTGAACAGTGATGGGAAGTTCAAACTTTTTTCTTTAAATAATCTGCAGCATTGACTTTTCATTAAGGAAGCTGAAGAAATGCCCTTGCCAACAGCATTTGACTTCACCTGTTTTTTATCCTCTGTGCCTTGGCCCTTTTCCTATGGAAAGGACCACTAGACCTGCCAGACATGGCTCAGAGCTCCAGGTCCATCTAGGGAAGAACTCTGCTGTGGAGGGAAGCATGGAAATGGCCTTTAGGCTGTTTTCCAGGCAAACCCTGAGGTTGCAAGAACTCTTGAGTGTGCCAGGCATCACTGGACCAACCCCAGCCATCAGTGCTGGAGTTCACGGGCAGCTGAGCATTCCCTGCTCAGACCTAGACAGACTCAAAGAGACAACTGAATTATGTGAGGAGATGCAGAGCAGCCCAGGATAAAGAAGGCCCAAAATTGGATTAAATCCATTTTACTTCCACTTGCCACAAGGTGTGAACAGTGTGTTCTGCACCTTAGGAATGACAAGTTTAAAGTATTTGTGTGAGCATTGTTCTCTTCACTCTTTAAAGTATGTGGCAAAAAACCCTATGTAATCTCAAATTGCAATATTCAGATATGAATTTCAAGAATCCCACAGCTGTGGCCGTAACGTTTGACACTTGAGTGGGAAAGGGTTCGTCTGTAAAATTCTCAGTTCAAGATTATAAAAGTAGTTCAGAAAGGTTGAGATCAAAACATATCTAGGAGTGTGGATTTTTATTCTGATTTGAGTAGCTTTGCTTGTTGTATTTGGATGCTAATGTAATTAAAAGGTCTCAGTCTCTCTGGTCTGTGAAAATGACAATACCTCTCACTTCTTGCTTTAAAGAAATTTACTTTTTGGAATAATGTGATAAAGTATATAAACATTTCCTATTTATATGTGGCCATGTTTTAGTTTCTCTGTTGACAAATCAAAGAGTAAAGATTCTTCAGTACTGGAGAATTGAATAGTACTTTGACAAATTTTCAGAAAACTGTTACAGATTAATCTAGTGAAGTATAATTCTGCACAAGAGGAAGAAATAGAGACTGGGAATTAGAGGAGGCTCTATTTAGAGTAAGATGCTGAAATGCTAATATCATGGTTACCAGCTCTTTTTTTGGAAAATAAATTAATTCCTCACTATTCTATTAGCTCTTTTATTTGTGCCTTTTCTTTTTTTAACCAATCATTAGAAAAGAAGGCAAAAATGAATCAGTCAACATAATATTTGGACTGCAAAATTTTTCTCCACAGGAGCAGCTGTTAAGGAAGCTAAGTAGTCACTGGGGGAGAGGAAAATCCTCATCATGGGGTGAAAATGGCTGGATGACAAAGTCTAGAGTAAAAATATATAGTTGTCCTCCTCTGTGACTGAAAGATTAAAGTGGGCTGCTCCACTACTTCATGTTAAGATGTTTGTTATTTAATACATGGAAATAATGGAAGGAAAGTTAGGCAATGAGATGACAGCATCTGCAAATGTCACAATTAGCTGGGTTACTCAAATCCAAAACACATTATGTGGGGAACTTCAAAAGGGAGTCCTGAGATCTACAGCAGTGGATGACACAACGTCAAACAAAATTCAACAGTATGGAACCTAGCAGGCATTGAAAGAAGTAATTTGAACTATTTATGACCTATGTAGGGTTCTAAATTAATTTAGAAATACCAGAAAAAGAGATCAAGTCATTGTGGACAACTCAATAAAACCTGTGATTTCTGTTAAGGTTTCAGCAGTCTTTCCCCTCCCCTTATAAATTCCCCAAATAAAAGGATCCCCTCACCACAACACAAGAATCAATGACAACAAGATCCTGTCTGTGCAATAAACTACATCCAGTACAGATGATAGTGTATAATGCAGCATCATCTCTGATTCTGGCTGCTGTGATAGAGAAGAAATAAGCAGTAAGAGGAAGAAAACAGCCTATGTCTCAATAAATATGTTGTGTCTCATTCTATAGTAGAATGAGTGAAGGTTTGGAAAAGTGAGGACACACAAATTTTATGCATGCAGAAATAACACTTTTTTTTTCATTAAGTAAGTAACTAAATGCTAGTCAATGCAAGAAGGTTCCAAACTTGCAGGTGCTTAGATTTGGGAAGGCAGTCGAGATACGTAAAGCCAAACTCAGATAAAAGTGCTTTTAGGATCAACCATTTCAGGATGCTGAGTATCCCATGGAGACTCTTCTTCTTTCTCAGAAATCCAGAGAGGGGAGGTGTCAGTGAAGGTCTTAACTGAGCCCTTCTGTCCTACTGTTCCCTCTGTGGGGCAAGACTTAGCCTGTCTGCCACAGTTGAAAGAGCTGAGGAATTTCTGTGGACAGTCCTTTTTCCTTGCTTATATTTTAGTTATTACTTAGCACAGCTAAGGTTTACAGAGTTACACCTTTAATTAGCTAGACTGCATCCTCTGCATCTGCTGGGCTACACGTGTCTCCCTCCAGTCCAAAGGTAAGGTTAATAGGAAATCTCGTATGCTATAAAAAAATTACCTACACAGTTGTACAAGAACTGTGCCAGTGTTACCACGGACAGTCACACAGCCACAGCAGGGATCTTTACACAGTGTACCTCCAAGTAGAACACGTGGGAGGAGAGGAAGGAAAAAGTAAAATGAGCATCCTTTTTTTTTTTTTTTTTTAAGTATTATGTACAGAACTGATTTAAATAGATTTCAGGAGAAAAGTCTGTTGTGCAGTTGCTCAAACAACTGTGCTTTTCAAAATATTTGGAAAACAGTGGATTTTTAGAAATCCATTAAAAGGTGTTCATTAAGGTGGCTGTGATTCATTCTGCTGATGGAACTTCTGGTGCCAAGGATTTCATAGGGGCAGAGGTAGGAGGTCGGATGCTGTCCAGGGAAGAGGTTGAGTCACTATTCCTGGAGATATTTACAGGACATGGACATGGAGATGTGGCACTGGGGGACATGGTTTAGTGGTGGACTTGGCAGTGCTGGGTTAACATTTGGGCCTGGTGATCTTAAAGGTCTTTTCCAACCTAAATGATTCTCTGATGCTCTGGTTCTATACTCTTTTACTAAATTGGTTTGAGCTTCGTATGAGTTGAAGATGCTGACGTATATCTATTGTTCAGCATAAAGAAAAGGTCTGGATTTTACCTATGGTTACATTGCTGTCTCACCTTTTGCCAGGTTGTTCCATATCACAATTGCAGCAAAGAATCTCAGAAAAACCCCAAACCAAAGAAATTAATTGAAGTCTTTTAAGAGTTACTCTTAACTCCAAGGCAAATCCATGCACCACTCTATTCCCTGTCTTCTTTTCTTCTTTCTGGTAGTTTTGTCTTGTCCTGTGTTCTTTTATATACTTGAAAATTCCTCTAAATTCCTAAATATTTTTCAAGATCAAAAGGCTTTCATCATTCTTTTGTCATTGAATAGTCCTCTTAATCTGTAATTACTTCCTGATCTCTTCCACAATTAAACCTCAATTCCCTGGAAGGGCAGGTTGCAGAATTCTCACTGTGGTGTTGCTGTTGTGATCTTCTTTCAGTCCCTAATGAGGCAGATGAAACCTTGAACTGCTTCCATGCTCTGAGGTGCCTCCTCTCTGTTGATTCTCACCACTGATGTCACTCTTTGACTTCCTTATTTTCATATGAAAGCCTATAAGAACTAGAGCTAAAAATGATCCATTGTGCTTTCTGAGCCAGTGAAGGATTAGTCCCTACTCGTGTCTGGTGTAAGATGGTTCTTTACACATTAGACATTATCTTGAAATAGTGTTTCATTGTGAAAAAGAATTCCTTCTCACACAAATAGAAATTATTATTTCTATCTCACTTCTACATAGAACTCTTTATGGAGAAACTCTGCACTTTTCCTGTGGAGGTATTGCCCAAAAAAATACTTGTAGGTTGTTGTGCAAGTGCTTAAAATATTCACCTCTCTTGACAGTTCTCCAGACTGTGTTGGCTTAATCACAACTCTTTTTTTTTTTTTTTTTTTTCCCTGAAATCCCTCCACATGATCAAAGTGTTTCTGATAACAGGATGGCCAGAATGGGATGAGATAGTGAAAATTCATTTGACTGATACATCTCATTTTAGGCTGTACTTAGGCATCTCAATTTTGGCTGTACCCCGGTAGTAATGGTAAATGAGAAAATATTCTCCTACACTTTGCTTGCATATAGGTTACATCAGTGGAGAAAATTCATATAGGAAAAATGTGTAGTGCAAGCTTTCTGATCAATACCAATTTGGGTAAATTCTGACTGTGGTCCTGAACCAGAGGAGTCGGTAGACCTTAATGAATTAGATGACTGGGTTTTTATGGAAAAACCCTTTGCTTGAGATCCCTTTGCTTGAGATCCCTTTACTTGATTTATTTTGAAGTGAAAGGGTGGTCTGTGAAAGAAATGTTATTTTTCCATCAAGTCTATTTTAACCCTTTGGGTAATAAACCGAAATGTTACATAGATTCTGTGGATTTCACTCCCACAATAACAACATCATGTTTGAAACTCTTACAAATCAAAAGAAAATTCCTGTATTCAGATTAGACAATGAGTCAAATAAATTTTGCCTGTTAAGAGCAGAGTACAACCTGAAGGAACTTGGAGTGAGAGAATTCCAGGGTTCACAATTGTGAGCACTAATAATCACACCAAGAGTCCAAATGATTGAATGTGGAGTGTCACTTGATACTGTTTTGCTTGGGTTGGGTTTTTTCCTTCAAATGGATGTTGGTTTTAAAGGAATGCAAGATACCGTATTTTCCTTTTTCCAAAAATGATAGAAAAATATTAATAAATTAGATTAGTAATGAAAAGAATATTTTTAGTGCTTCTTTACCCAAAAAATCTGGGAATACAAGAGTATGAGTCCTAAAACAGATTGAGAAGCAGTTTTCCCTGTGAACATGGGGAAACTGTGTGCCGATGTAGTGTAACTTGCTGCACATTTATTGAGGTGTGAATGCCTGGTATTTAAAATTAAAAGCTGCTGCTATGAGTTCACTAGCTAAAGTAGTGACAGGAGTGCAGAAGACAGTTTTAAACAACTGAGATCTGTAAGAATTGATGGAGAGGTAGAAGTTATAAACCTGTCCTCATGTATTGTTTGCCTCACGCTTTCTGATGCTCCTCACTGAATAATGAAAATGCCTGCTGACTTATTTGCTGAATTCTAAGAATGAAGCAAGTGTAAAGGCACTGTTTGGCAGGCTGAAAAAATACTGTGCTTCAACATGCTTTTAAAGAACTCTGATATCATCAAGGCTTAAGAGGGCCACTTTTCTATGGAAAAAGATCACGTGGCACTTCTCTTGCAGGTGGATTTAGGAAAGCAGCCTGCCACTTCTGTGTTGTATTGAACCACTTCATAAATCTGGGGACTTAGACATTTGGCTAGATCACAGGTTTTTGTTTTCAGCCCAGGAAGGCTACAGTTACCTAACTAAAATCCACAGAAAATTTTGGTAATTAATTTTTCAAATAGCTATGCTAATGGTGTCTGTACCCTGTCCAGAGGTATAATGTTTCTATCGAATAAAGGAAACACTATAAGAACTCAGACTATAAGACTCTCAGTTGTTGGCTCAAGGCTTTATGAAGAACTTCTTTGTCTCAGAAATGTAACATATATTTACTTAGCATCCTGTACATTTTATTAGTGAAGTATCTCTCTTTAAACTTGTGTATTTGATGACATGTAGGACACAATAGCTTTTAACTACATTTATCAGACTCATCTAGAGACAGTATCTTCAAAGTGGCTTTCTGAACTTTCCAGATGTAGTTAAAATATGTGATCTTGTCATTAGAAGTTTATTTATAGCTTTTCTTTCTTTGCAAAGCCCCCAAGATGGATTCCAAAGAATCCCTGAATAGAAAGAAAAAAACCAAAAGTAATTATTAAATATAATTTCTCTTGGTTAGCTGCTGTTGTTGGTTTTTGTTGGTTTTGCTTCTTTGTCATCTGGGAACCTGCACTGAGCAGACTCCAGGGTCTGACTGATGAAGCAGTTCACGTTTTGGTAACAACAGAGTGCTTGCACCAGGGAGCTGGTGTTCAAAGGCAGTGCAGTTGCCACTGCTCATGTTGAACAGAGTGTGGAATTTGACCTTTACGAAAGAATTGCAAAGAAGCTTTGAAATCACTGTAATGATATCCATGGAAAGCAGAGAGGAGCTGGGAACAGGGAAGTTTTAGTGAGTTTTGGAGAACAGCATGTTTTCCCCTTCCCTCTCCTGTGCACCCTCTGCCACCCTACAGTTCCTGAAAAAATGTTGCTACAAAATTCTGTGATATTTCATTTTTCCCACTTGGAGTCTCTCTTAATAATATACAAACCTGTTCCTTTTCCTTATAGTCACCTCACAGTCTTTTGTTAGAAGGATCATCTGTGCTTGTCTGATTCAAAGGAAGACCTTTGGCACCTATTTATATGCAGTGTTGAAGACAGGATGCTGAGCAAGAAGGCTCTTGGATTTAACCCATTATGGCCATTTTTATGCTACAGAAGGGACTGAGAGTTACATTCCTCCTATTTCTGGTTACCCTGCAGGCACCTCTCCTGCTAGCATGGGAGCATGTGTTTTCAAAGTGCAGCACAACTTTCTGCTCTTCATGGAGAAAACTGCTGTATTAAGGAGGATTTGCTCAATGTCCTTGTGTTGCTGTCCTAAACTGTAGTTTTGGACCCTGGGAATGGATTTCACACAGGGTACTGTGCTCTTCAAAGCGCCATTGCAACCTAATAATCAAAAATGAAGAAAAGATAGAAAAGATACCTGTATTCCCTGATGCCTACATCTCCCTAGGATTATGCTCAAGGACATATTCTCTTGAGGATATGCAAATGAAGTGCTTTGAGCCAACATTGGAGGTCAAAGTTACTTTATTAAAAAAGAAGTTTTGCTTATTTTAAAGGTAAATGGGCGTGGACATGGGAAGTTTATTTTCTGTCTGTGCAATAATTCTTTAAGCTGCCTGGTAGCACATGTTGCTGGTCTCTTCCAGCCAGCTGGTGGGTTCCCAGGCAGAGTCTGTCACACGCTCACGTCACATGGAATCCCCATGCACTTGCAAACGCTGTGATCCCTGGAGAGGCATGGTCCTTTGGGGGCTGAAATGCTCAGTCGTTGCGCTGAGATGTTCTGCTTAGGAATTCAGGGCACAACGTGAACCTAGCTGTGGATCGTTCCATTCCACCTCTTTTTTTTTTTTTTTTTCATAAGTCCTGTATGTGATATGTTTCACAATGATATGTTTCGTCTTATGTTGTTGCTCTCAGATTGCACGTGTGAGAACACAGCATCTCAGAAATGATTTACAGACACGGGTGCGGTGGCTGATGGCACTTTATTTGTGAAGGAAAAGGCATATGTTTGCCTTGTGGTCTGTGCCTGTGGATCAAAATCCAATGAAAAGTGAACTGACTACATCAGTAATAGGCATGTTACTTACCACCCCCCCCAAAAAAAAAAGGCAGGAAAATGCTGAATGCTATGTGGAGATAACATACAATTTATTGATTCTCTCTGTATGCTTTATGGCTATAATGGACTTTACGAAAACCCTAAGCCTGTCCATTTTATCTTTGTAAATAATTGACTGAGAATGCTGTTCTAAATTGGATAAGTGGAATGAGATACATGCAAGGAGAAGACTGTACAAGTAATTACATGTATATGGTACATTTCAGCCTGTTTTGGCAAAGGTCAAATAAATTTCTTCATAGTGTCTGAAAATTGGAGATCTAATTTTTGGCTCAAGTCTGTTGTCACAACTACTCTTAGCTCTACTGTAATTTGCATTTCAAGTGTACTGGAATCTCTGGGCACCACTTCTGTGTGTTGTATGATTACTGTTAATACCTGATTTCACAGTTATTTACAGCCTTGATGTATTGCTTGACTGTTGCTAATATCTCATTTACTATTCTGACCACCCTGAGCAGCCCTTCTACATGAGACTTCCTGGAGTGTCTAGTCTTTTATCCCCTGGCTGTAACTTCTCATTTCTCTCTGGCTGTAAAACAGTCTCATACCTTTGCATCAGAAAGTATTCTCAGTTTTGTGTTGCAGGGCTCAACACGGATGCCAGGGAGCATAGCAACACTAATTCATAGTCAGAAGATGGGGACCTTTAGTGTCCTAAGGAGTTGACTTGAAGAGGCCCTGGTTCATGCATCTCCTGGTTCCAACTAGGTGTAAGGCCATGAATATTCTGCACAAGCTCAGGTTGCCACTAAAAGAACTCTATCCTCTTACTAGTGGTGTTCATTTCCACTTGACTTTTTGTGCTGGCACTTAGTTTGTGTGACTGCTAAACGAGTCAGATGAAGGATTGATCCTGCTGCAAATTAATCTTTATTTCTCCTGGTTTGCTATTTGGGACAGTTCCCTAACGTGCTTTAGGATGCAGCTGTGAGAGCAAGTGCCAGCACAAACAAATGACTGGTGGAGGAACAAATGACTGAGCTCAAGAGGGAGAGCAGAAAGGACCACCACTTCTGGCAGATGTCCTGATTTATACTACAGGTCTTGGGCTGTACACACTCACTGGGAACTGGCAAATGGGAATTGATACCTTGCATGGGAGCAGGAGTCTGCCAAAAAAGTGATTGTCAACATCACTCATCTTTAAATGGCAGCATCTTCTGTCCCCCTGTTCGGTTCCTATTGACAGGCTCTGTCTTTAATGCAGGAGATGTATGTGAAGTCTGGCACTCCAGGCTTTGTAAGCTGTTCATCCCTGCTACAAGCACCCAGTGGTACAGGTTACATAAACTACTCTGTACAAAAGAAATGCCTTATAGAAGATAAGCATAATTATCCAAACCCTCAGGTAGAAGGACCCATAATGTTTGCCAAACAAAAATTCAGATAATTGGAATATCTGGCTTGGCACATTCTGAAATTGGCCTTTGGGATCTCAAAATCCCTGATTTGGTCTTCCTAGTTTGGTGAGTTGGATTTCCAGTTGGGAGATTCTTTCAGCAGAGCTAAGGTTTAAACCAGATATATATTAAAACCTCCAAAGCCATTGCCTCAGGATCTGCCATGGGAGTTATATTCCTAGATAAATCAGAATACCGTCTGTACTGCCAACTGCAGCGTGAGAGAGTTAAGTGAGGTCTTTTAAGTAACCAAAGGCAGCTAACAAAAATAGGTAATACCTCCCGCCAGGCTACTTTACTTTTCCTAGACTGTCACAGGCCTCCAAAGGGTGTGACTTAAAGTTACCCAAATCTAACTTACCTGAAACCCTAGGCAGCCAGGCAGGAAACAGGCAATGTCACATCATGGACCATAGATGATGTCTGAACTGGAAAATAAATCCTGATAGAGATTTATTATCCATTTGCCTATTGAGTCAAATAGTTCTGACAAGACAGAATCTGAACTACAGAGGGCTACTGCTGGTGAAACAAAAGAACTGGGTGAATGGGTGGTAAATTAAGTTTATGCTGTTGAATCATGCTGCTGATTTTGGCAAAGTTGATCATGGCAAGCCCTGCAAAGCCTCACTCACTGGGCACTGATGGCTTCTGTTCTGACAAAATTCACTTCCTTTTGTGATACTTACATTGGTTATCAAGCTAAAACTCAACCATAGTTACAGGTAAATATGCATTAGGAACTGAAGGGAGAAAGCTTTCCAGAAGCAGTTTAATTAACTGAAAACTAGATACTTTTAATTTTAGAATGTTTATGTGAATCTATACATGTTAATGGACAGAAATGCATGTCTAAATACTCTGAAGTTTGCCCTGGAGTGATGTGGTAATTACCTGGTTATGAGTTGTGCATGTTAATTTCTGCAGGTGATTTATCTGGCTTTTAAAGACATTGTATTTTCCTTCTTTACTTTTTTTAATGCTCCTATTTTCACAACAGAGCACAGATAGCATTCCTATAATTATGAGTGAAGGGGGGAAGTGCAGGCAAGAGTTGACAAGGAGAAGCAAGAGCTGAAGGTGAGGTAGCTACTCAGTTAATCTGTGAGGAGAGATAACTGGCAATAACACGAAGCAGTGCAGAGATGTGGCCAGAGAGGCGAGCAGAAAGGATACTTTTATCAGCATTGTTTCAAAGCAGCTATTACAGTAAGTACTAAAAGAGGAAAAGAAGCAATTACAGTAGTGAAGCCTAACTGAATTTTGAAATGTCTTTTAATAACGTGTAGGACAGGGACTATGTCTTTACCTGAGCAACTGGGGCATGTTCTGGATGTGTCTTGCTTACCTGCTTTCAAGAGAAACACATATACAGAGACAAATTTTAGCTGAATTTGTAATTGAGAGTGCGTGCTTATGAATTTGTAAGACCTATCATCAGAACTTTCAATGTTGCAAATGTTTTTGATAGTGTGGCCTGGGCTAGGCATAAACCCCTTCTATTGTAAATGTGTTTGAATGCTTGTTTTGTCTGAAAAGTAATCAAAGATACAGATTATATGAGCCTTTAATATTCATTGTTATTTACTTCTGAAAGATTCAGCTGGTTTGCTTTGTGATTGCTTTTCTAAAAGAAATGCTGCATTGTAATCAATTTTCTGTGTGCAGTTTAAAATGTCAGGGACATTTTTTTATTTAACCTGCAGACTCATGCAGTATGGGATGAGGCAGAGTTTTTGAAGTAAGGCTATTTTAAGGACTAACTTCTAAGAGCTTTCAGATTCAGCATATCCAAGTACAGTATATGCTTTCTTATTGTTTGCTTTCTTTTTAATTTAAAGTCGAGGTGTACTTCAGGCAGCAGCTAAGATGCATTAATTGAGGGGGTTTTTTTCCATTCCACTACTATTTGTCTGGTCATTCTTTTAAATGTGATAAATACAACTGTGATCACCTTTGAGTATTGACACTGTTTGAAAGTTCTTGGGAAATACTAAATATTTCTTTGTTATCAAAATGCATATTTGAGTGTAGAATTCAATTAAAATGTCATAATCAAAAATAGTTAAAGAAGCAAACTGCTCTATGCACTAATATGAAGAAAAAACTTTTAAATGGAACTCCATGGAGCTTTTGTAGATACGTAGGCCTCTCTTCACTGTTGGTTGAGTTTATTTAAAGAGCTTTTCTAGTCACCTTTGAACCTAAATGATTTCTCCAGATGTACAGAAGTGAACAATGTAAAAATCTTGCTGCTTCAGCAGAACAGGATCCAGCTGGCAGGGAACTGGATCTGCAAGTCATTGGTTACAGCTGTGTTTCGATTTATGTGATGGTTGAAAAAATAAATTACTGGATTAAATGGCTAGAAAGAGGACTCTTTGTTTAGCTCTTGTGTGGGGACTGAAAGTGTTTATGGTGCTGTTTTCTTCAGAGCCTTTGCAAAGTAAGCTGGACAAATAGACTTATTCAAAACTTGTCTGAAATGTTGTGCATTCAGCTTTATTTCTTTACAGAAGAAACTGTATGTTTTTGTATAATGCTGTCAGCCAGCAACCATTTTTAAGGTCTCTTGGCCTTTGAGAGTGGCAGTAGCATTTTAGCAATGTCTTGTAGGCATTGCAGTTTATCACTGGAAGGCAGTTTCCTTTTGTTAAAGGTTTTCAAATGCATTTCTTGGCATGAACACAAATACATGTAGGGACTCCGTCAAACTCATAACTTTTTAATGGGTTTAATATTTCAGCTTTGTGTACCACTTACCTTTTGCTCTACATAATAGTGCTGATGTAATTGTAAATTGGGTGCACAATAATTTACAGAGCAGGCACAATGAAATCAGAAACTAATGCCAAGTGTTTGGATTATCGCATATCTTATTTTAATGTTCTAACTATGGTGATTATGTCTTATTACCTGATATCCTGATTCTGCAAAGATTTACATGCTTTATTTTTACTGAACAGTTCCACTCTGCTTGATAGGACTGGTGCATAGAGCTCATGGCAGCTTTGTTAGCTATTTTGGTAAGAATTGTGTTGGGTTTTCTTAAATCTTTATATGATTAGGGTCCTTTGAAATCTCACAAACTGCCTTTGCTGCTGCAGGTAGCTTGGGTTGTAGGAGTTGAGATGTAACATCTTCCAGTGAAGTCCCAACTCCACTGAAGTCACTGGGGCTGGGCATTTTGCCACTGGCTTCTCCTAGGCTACAATTTCACTTTTAGAACTGGATTTTAATGCTTTTACTTATAACCAATATCCCAAGACCCACAAGTGATTTTCCTTAAGTAGTGAAACTGCTAGTGAAGTGCTAAGCTACCAAAGTTGAACAAAAGATTTGATATTAGACCAACAGGAGTTTTGAAGGCTTCTTGCAGGAGCTATGGAGAGCAAAATAATAGCACAGAACTTTCAGTCATGGCAGACAGTGAGCAAATAGCGCATTTTTAAAATGCACTTTAGCTGGCTTTCAGCATAATAGTTTGCAAAGCCAGGAGCTTTTCAGCACTTATATCTGTTTATTCAGCAATATTTCCTAGTAATTATTTTAGGCTGACCATTAGTTTCCTTTTGCAGTCATAAAGCAGTCCGTAGCTGTAGCCGAGTATCAGTTACCTCCTATTTATTAAAATATTTCTAAAACAGTGCATAAACGTGGAAAATTATGGTTGTGATTAGATCATAATTGTTTTCCTATCAAGATCTAATTGCTTTTTTAAAAATAGTTTGCACAAATTGTTTTCAGAGGATCGCCTTTTAAAAATCCTATGAAGCACTGACCAAGGAGAGCTAAATACCAGAACAGGAGTTCCAAGGCAAAAATGAAATCAAACAAGTTGGCCAAGTTCCATCATAAGCCACCCTCAGAAATACCAGAGAGAGGCTTAAAATATTTTAAATAGAACATTTCCCCTCCCCCCTTTTCTTTTATTGTTGTCCCCAAGCAGCATTATTACATTAAGAGCCATGCGACAGAAAGTCGTGGTGATGCAGAATAAATAACCATAATGTATCAAAAGCAGACAAAGGTGTGATTGATCTGTCTGGAATTGGCAGACTCTTTCGCTGTGTCAGGCTGTTTCTTTGATCAATGAAGGTATAGCCTCTGACCTTTAAAAAAAATCAATGAGATTGATTGAAAGGAGAGAGAGAACTATGAGAATGCAGGATAGCTTTAACCTTCACTGTCTAGAAAATTTAAAATATTCCGGTTTTGCAGGCATTGAACCTATTCTGTATTTTCTTCTTAAAATGCTTTGCTTTTCCCCAGACTGCTTTCGAATCCTCTAAAAACAAGGTTGTAGAAATGGTGTGTCTGAATGTTTCTCACAAATGTTTATCTTCAGATTGCATTGTTAAGAAAATAGGAGTGTTTTGTCCTACATCAGAATTCTGTACATTCTCGTAGTGTTTGCAGCATGTACCAAATACCCTTAATTTCCTTTTACAAACTTGGATTTTTATGTGGCAAATACACATCCAAGAATCAGTGCTCGGAGAAATGGCTCAGGTCATTTCAGAGACATTACCCACCCAAATAAAAGGACTTGTATTGCCATATTTCAGGATCAGACCCGCTGGTGGTTACAACAATAGTATGTAACCAGCATGGAGGGGTGACTTCTGGGGATAGACAGCATATTTTGCTGATCCAGTTCTATGTAATCTTGTGTTTTTATCAATTAGATATACATGTGTGTGTGTGTGTATGCAGGTATACCTACGTGTAAGCAAACAGTAAAAATGTCATACTGGAAAATTTATGAAGTGGGACTTTTAAAATAGTGCTTGGCACTTTACATCTTTCTGATTGAACAGACTGCAAATGCAGACCTGACTGTTTAGGCAAAAACAGGTTTTTGAACAGTTGGAATTTCGTTTTAGTACCAGGCCCTTCCTTTCTTCACATTGTGCTGATGCTGAATTAAGTAGTAACACAAAGCAATTAGTGAAGTAAGTATAAAAAGTGCTCATAAATAGAAAAGTTAATTCATTCATTATTTCATGCACTCACAGCTCAAGGAAGCATAGGTCAAAAGAAGTATACATATCATAGTGGTTTGTTTTCACAAATAATTACTTTTTAAATTGAAAGTGTCGGTAAAATCAAGGTCTGTTGAATAGTATTCACACACAAAGTAATTCAAACTGCAATAATTTCTGCTGTCATATGTCTGTGTTTTAATAAAGGGCAGGTAAATTGACAAGTCAGCAAGGAGATGGTATAATAGCATTTCTTGAGTAAGATGGAGCTTGCGTAGGAAGAGACGGATATTGCTGTTTCTCTGTAATTTTATTTCTGTGATTTCCTTTCTGTAATAGATTGTGTAGGCTATATATATTTTTAATACTTCATGATCAGGTGGGAATTTCAGCTAAGTTAAAAAAGGCACTCTTACTAAATTTCAAGATGAATTCTGGATGTAGCATTTATAAACAAGAAAATAGGAGGGTGGATTTTTTTTTTATGGTAGATCTGGGACTAGATAGCTGTGGGAATTTTCTGAAGTCTTTAACCCCTTGCTGTTCATCAGTGAGGTGAGAAGGTGTCAGGGACAATCATGCAGAACTATGGCTTAGGTCATTCTAGGCATGGGTCATTCTAACAATGTCACTCTTGTAAGTCATTTAAATGCTACATTAAGAGAATATTTATTTTATGAATGTCCTTTCCATGTGCACTGTGATGAAGAAACTTTTGCTACTAGAAAAAGGAAAGGGATGAGTGAGCTATGTCCCAGTTGGAGAACACTGAGCATATGAAGATGAGAACTGTAAAATCAGAATAATATTTGATATTAGTGCATTTCTTTCTTCCCGTTAGATAAGTTCTGATTTTGCTCCAATGGTATCTAATTCTTGTCATCACATTCTATTAACATTACTGTCTGTTATTCCAGAGAGTCCTTATCTGTCACACAAAGTTTGCCTTAGTATTGCAAATCACCTCACTCTCTCTGTTTAAGAAACAAAAGGCTCATCCTGTATTTGAGCGGGTTCTGGTATCTGACATGCATGTCCAGCCTCACCTCTCCTCCCTCTCCGTCCAGAAGTAACAATCCAGGAAACGCCTTCTTTTTTCTTCTCTTTCTTCTTCTTCCTTTTTTTTTTTCTTTTTTTTTTTTTTTTTTTTTTCAATTTTTGGGTTCTTTCAGCAATGGCTGCTCCCCTTTCTGTTCCTCGCAGACACAAACTGCATCTTTCCAGTGTGGATGTGGATGCTGTCCCCTTGTGGATGATGCTCACAGTCTGAGCTGCTGCCTGCAAAACTGAGCAGTGCCCTTCAGCCAGTTTAAGGTGGTGTCTGGTGCAGTGCATTCATTTAGCATTACTAAAGGACAAAATTAAGGTTCTTTTTGTTTCTCATCTCCCTGCCAGCTAAAGCTTTCCCAGAAAAGAGGCAAAGCTGAGGTCATTTTTTTTTTCCATCTGTGAGGGGTCAGTGACTGCAACCAAGCTGTTCCTGGCTGAGGTATAAGCCTGTTAAAAAGCACCTATGCTAGCAGCTGAATCATTTTCGAGACCAATTTTTTACGTTTCTACTAATGAAAACAGCCGGGTCATTAAATCCAGCAGTCGATCTCCAATTATAACCTGTCTTGGACAGCATGGAGCCCTGCCCAGACAGACCCCCGACCTCGGCCTCTGCCTCTGCCGTGAGACCCCTGTTTGCTGCCCCTGTCCTATACCCACTGCTAGCATCTCCAGGAGCACAAATTCTTTCCCAAAATACCATTGCCGCAGCTAATTCTGCTGTTTGGTATTCTCGGTGCTGCCTGGACTGGGGCTGTGCGTTCGGTCTCTCCAGATGAGAAGCAGATCTATGGTTAAAAAAGGTGTGGTTATGCTTGGAAAAAGAGGCAGTGTGTACAGGCAGTGATGTAAGTGTAAATGTACCAGGGTTTTCTTTCACTATTATTATTTAAGTCTAACAGAATAAATCAGACTTAAGAGACCTAAATTCTGGATACCTGCTACCTGGATTCTTTGTTTCCTCCTGAGAAAGTGAGAGAAGGATATGTGAGAATTGCTGGAGCATTTTTATGAAAAGCACTTAGATCGTTTCCTGCACAGGAATTAAAAAAAAAAAAAAAAGTTTAATGGTTGACATTTAATCTTCATACAGCAAATAATAATTGCAGGCAAGAATTTAAAGTGGTTCTGCTCATAGTCAAGCCTGATGGTTCTTTTCTCCTTGCATTGCATGAGGATTTACTGTACTGTGGATGCAAAATGTAAATGATGGGCAATTCCGTGAAATTCAGACATGCACACAAAACTGTCTTTCCAACTTTTTCACACTTACCTTCAAACTGAAAATGGATTTTCCTGGTGGCTGATTAACCAGAAATGAGTTGTTTCTAACTAGGTTGAGGGGAGGAGGGTTCTGTAATATTGGATTAGTGAAAGGAGTGAACAGCTTCAGTTTAATTCAACTAGTCTTCTATTTTTAATCTCCAAGGAAACAGCTGAGTTGAATGTTAATTAAACAGCAGTCTTTGATCCACCCAGCCACTCCCGGAGGCATAATAATAATATATAAGTGCACAGCAGCACATATATAATAGGTACACTTAAAGGAGTGCATCTAATCTCACCATATTCACATTTAAAACATTTCTTGCTGACCCACTCTTATATTATTTAAATAGGGAAAGGAAAAAAAGGGGAAAATGCTAAGCTAAACTTTGATGGTCTGAAGGTAGGGCAGCAGAGCAAGTATGAGTTCCTATTATGAGGATGTATAAGGGTTAATGATTAGAAGAGTGGAATCAGGAAAGACCTTAAGCCCAGATCTATGACAGTGGTAATTGAGCTGATTGATTACGACATCTCGTTTCAGACGACTATTGATTTAATCTAGTCTGCAGTCCCATTGGCCCCAGAGGTGCTCCCGAGTGAGGCTCAGCACTTGAACCTGGGTACTCTTCCCTACTCACTGTCTGGATATAAATTTCCAGAATCTGCAACCATTTATAATTTTCACTCATCTTCATCTTTTTATTCAGAAGCTTCTAATTTCATCAGGCTAATGTTTTTAACCATTGAGGGCACAGGCACAGGGAAAATGAAGTGGCACAGACTGAAAAGGGTGGGTTTGTAAAAAAAAAAGGCAAGGCAGAGAGCCGGGGCTCTGTGGCCAGTATTTGCATCTGTTGTCTCTGATTCGCAGAGCTAGCAAAGGCTGCTTTTGGAGGCAGTCCACAAAGCTGGGCTATCAGTAGGCAGTTTGCTGTACACGCACGTTCAATTATTAAAATAGTAGACTTTTTTTCTGTCTGATAGCCATAGCGAGGTCATGACATTAATTTATCCAGGGTATTGTGGGTAACTATACAGAAAAAAAGCATAAAGGGCACAGATGCTGGAGCAGCAAAAAATGGATGGGTCTGAGCAAAAGGAGATTAAGAGGCGATGACCAATCTAATGTACGTATAGCAGTAAGAAGCCGGCATCCGTCACAGACTGTTGATGGCAATAAGTATTTTAAGCCATGCTGTGCATGTGGTAATTTTTTTTTTTTTATACCTCAGTAAATGCTAAGCTGAATGCTGTAATCCTGCATTTTTTCAGTTTCCCAAATCTGATTTTGGTCTTGTTTTTGTTGTCTCATGCTTGGCGTTCTTCGCTCGCTCTCTGTCTGTGGGTGTGTGTCTGTCTCCGTCTCTCCCTTTCTCTGAGATTACAAACTTAACTGTTTCCTAATTGTCTACCTTCCTCCGTCCTTTTCCTAAGAAATTAATCACCATCACCACGACTGGTCCAAAGCGCGCTCTAACCGGGCTTAGGACGTGTACCCGGCATTTTGGCTTCCTTCCTTTCCTTTGGGGCTGCGTGGCATTTTCTTTTGGACTTTTCCTGCAAGTGGATGCCCTTCCCATTTGCTGCTGCTGCCGTGAGGTTGCCAAAAGGCTACCTGAGCCGGGACTGCAGCGCTGCATCCTGGGACCTGCCCGCCCGGCTACGCCGAGGGCTTCCACGGCACCAGGCAGCTCTGAGAATTGGCTGGTGAATTGCGTATCACCTGTCCCCCCCCTCTGGTAAATAATTTCTATACCGCGAATCACAGTGGTGTGGTATTGTCTGGAAAAGTAATTCCCAAATACTGTTGGCGTAAAAAAGGAAAAAGCCGAAAGACTGTCAACACCGTAAGCCATTAAAGTCCCTTGCCTTAAGAACAAAGGAACAAGGTAAAAATGCACACAATAATTATGCTCTGTGGATTTTCATAGCCTGTCAGACAACTTGTGCCTGTGTTTCAGTTATCAGCCTTTGTGCTTTGCTTTGTGTTGTGTATTTTCTATACGCGTCTTGAGTTTCTCCGTGTGTGTGTTCAGTGTACGTGTATGTGTTCAGACTTCTCTACCAAAACGGAGCAAATACCATACAGAAAAATACACGAGTGGGGCTCAAACATGCATTTTCAGTATTCAGTGTGGTGGTGCGGGTGTATTGCCATTGTTCTCTTGCAGTGCTCCCTCTGACGCAAGCAGCTTTTATTTTTTATTTTATCTTAACTAAGAAGTCTAAAATAAAAGAGAAAAAAAAAGAGGAAAAAAATTGCTTAGTCCAGTTAAATGCCAATTGAAGCCCAGAAACTCACGATTTCAGCACAGTGAATGGTGATTCAGACCCTGGCAGGGTTTTGGCTATGAGACAATTCCTACTTATAAAGAGTACAATGAAGGGGGGGGGGAAGATAGCATTAATTTTGAGGAAGATTAATATTAGTCTTTTAATGTTCATTATTTTCTGAAGAAGTGAATCCTTGTAGCTTTTGAGAGCTAGTGTGTCCTTCCCACTGGTATTTATTCGAGCAAAGGAAAAAATGAAGAAGGCGTAGAATAAACTCCTAAGACTGTTCAAGAATTACTGGCATTATTTCTCTCTATATCACGTGTGAGCCTGGGTTGCCTGCTATTCCTGAGGCAGAGGATCGAGGATGAAAGTCTGTGTGTCAGAGCCTGTTTTCACAACTGCATTTGGAGATCTGTCTTATTGATTAGGAAAAAAAGGGGGTGGGAATAGGAGTGTGAGGTGAGGGGAGGACCGACTGACTACTGGCTTATTGCAGCTCAAGACATTTTCTTCCGGAAAGATGTCAAACAACTGAGACACAGCAACAGAGGAAGTAGAAAGGTGGAAAAATAAGAAGAGGGACCCTTTGGAAGAAATGAAGGCATTCCTTATGAGAGCCTTGAGGTTTTTTGTTTTTTTTTTCTTCTAACATCTGACCCACAAGGGCTAGAGTGACAGCGTCATGCAAATGCTGCAGTCCAGCAGGTCTGAGAGAGGGTGGATGCTAGAGAGTGAGTTAATGTTAATGATGAGTGCAGTGAAAATACCAGCCGATACCACCCCCTCCACACACAACTGCTCTGAGTCAGCATCCGCTGCTTTGCCGTGCCTTTCTGTGCGTGTGTGTGTGTGTGTGCGCATGTGTGTGTGTGCGTGTGTGTGCTGTGACCGTGTGTGTGCATGGAAGGTAAAGCCAGTCAGTCAGTGAGAAGCAAAGGTACGTTTGAGAGCAACTAAAATCTGACTGATTTCCATCTTCAGAGCATCAGATGTATTCCCTAAAGAGGATGGGTCTATGCGATGGGGGTGGTATAATTATGTTAATGTCATATTTATAGAGGGGAGAGATTTTTCATTCTAATTATTGATTTGAAAGCTGTGGTCAAAATTGTTTGTTAAATCATGATCAGCTTTAAAAAAAGAAATTGAATGAAATCTAGGGACTGCTATACATATATATCTCTCTCATATATATATATTTTGTTTCATTTAACTATTTTGTGTCTGAGGCATAACTGATTGAATGGTGCACAGTGACAAAGGAACGGCTCTTATATAATGTTGCATTATATCATCAGCTGAAATAATATTGTAAATAATCCAAAATGTTCTGAANATGCCAGATTCTGCTCCAGTGGCTAGGACCTTTATGGCTGCTGTTTCTTTTGCTCTGGGATCTGATGGAGGAAAAAAAAAAAAAAGCCACGATGGATCCTGTCCCTAAAGTAGAAATTTTCTTTTTCATTCTGCAAACAAGGCTAAAGATCGGAGGAGAATGAATGCAAAAGTAGTTCAGGATTGTGGTCGTGCCATTAAAAGTGTTCGGCTTCAGAACAAAATTATTTGGGAAATCCGAGTATTTCTTCTTACTGTATCGACAGTATTTGAAAGTTGTGTGTGCTTTGAGTAATCTGGTTCAAGTGACAACAATCTCTGCATGTCAATGTTTTCTGCAGCTTATGGAGTGAAGGCTAGTTTTGCCATTGGAAAGGAAGAAGCTTTTTCTAGCAGTCTGTAGAAGGATTAAATGTTGAACGGGGAAGAGGCAAAAAGTGAATACACGCCCAAAGGTTATCCTTGCATCGTGAATGGGTTTAAAGTACTCTGCAACCCAGGGCCCACCTGAACAGTAGGACTAAAAGTATAACGGGGAAATATTTCAATTAGAACCCCCTTAACAAGCATTTAATCCTTCTTTCAGTCATTAAGGAAATAGAATAAAATTGTTACTGTACAAATCTGCTGGAAGCAGATTTTAACCCATTTGTAGATGCTTCCCTCTGATGCCTTGTAGTAACACAGCTACTTGCAAGACAAGGCAGTGAAGATTTTTTTCCTGTGTTCTTTGTTTTTTCTTTTCAAAAGTTAAGGACTATACTCTCAGAAAAGTCTGTTCGGTCAGCTGATACATTGTTTGAATGTATGTATGCGTCTTGCCTGCTTATTTGATCTTTTCTGCCCCCTACTTGAAACTGTGGTTTGTTTATTTGGGGGGAACGAGGTGGTGTTGATTTGGGGGGGGAAGTTGTTTTTAGGATTTCTTTTGTGTTTGGGTTTTTTTCTATTTAACAATAGCAGTGAAAGTTTTGCTGACAGCGATTATGACTACTAAACAATTCAGTTTATTGGAAGACGAATTCTACTGGATCATATCGGACTTTTCCTAGTCCCTGAGACCCTAACTTGTGAGGTTTTTTAGCAACAATCACAAGTCAGGCTCTTGGGACCTAGGCGGAGGGGAACCAGCAGCTTTGGACTGTGATTGTTTCTCTGCAGAATTTAGAGAACCAAAGGAGCTTTCCTTGCCTGGAAGGGTAAAAAGGAAAATATACCTATTTCAAATGTTGAGCATCAGAACTGTTCCTAAAAGAAAGAAAAAAAAATTCTAAACAACTGTTACCCATTGTGCAACATTAGGATGTTACATTTTTGTATGTTTAGAAAACTGGACTAGATGTCATGTAACATTTAGAATTAAAATTTAACCTGAATGTTAGTTTGCACCTAAACCCCCCCCAAACAACAAAAACAACAAAACCCCCACTCAAAACAGATTCTAAAATATACAAAAGACTTCCAACCCTATTATTACTACTATTATTATTATTGTAGACAATTCTGATAGATAATTACCACAAAGTATATATTCATCCTTACTGTTACAGCATCAATTGACTTTTAAAACATAAAACATAAACACTGATGTTTGAGGCCTAGAAAACATTCATTCTATTGTTTGAATAATGATTTCAGTCTACAGGAAAACCGTTGCTTAGCTTTTCCTGTAACATGGGACAAAGAGGATTTTGTAGTTAGTTGCCATCCTTTTTCTTTGTCCTAGTGAGAACACAATATGGCATTTAGTATATTCTCTAATTTAATTTACATTTTAAACTGAAAGGGAATGTTGGTTTAAAAATCATACTACAGCATTAACATCCCTTTGCACTCAGAACCATATTTCTTGTACCTGTTCAATTTAAAGTGAACCCACAATACTCTAAGCACCAGACTCAACTTCTAACTTCTCCACCACTTCTTGTATTTTTTACCCCTCTGAAAAAAAACAGTGTGAGCTTTAGCTTGTCCCTCATGTGTTAAGTACTTCACTGACTTCGAGTAAGAAGACTCACAAGCACATGAGTTATTCTGCACTGCTTATTTGTCTTGAACTTGTGATCTACAACACATCATTTGGTTTGTATTTCTTAATATTTTATAGGTGAGTTAGTTCTGAGTCATTTTCTCTGTTTCCTGTGTCTAACCAAGATGCTGCAGGACCTTGTTGATACATCAGACTTCACTGAAACAAAGGCTTCACACAGATCAGGCATCTAAACTATTTGTTCATTTCAAAAGTGGTATTTTGGCTGCAGTATATTTTTTCCACTTGTGTGGGAGGAATTGTGTTTTATTGTAAGCATCAACACTATTGTTAAAATAAATTGTTCTTATCTGTTAGTATAATACTTTTTCTTGTCTTGTTTTCTTAAGACACAGAAACTATGCGCTGTACATAGTTTTCAAGTTGCTCAAGATATAATTAGTCTTTAAATAGTCATAAAAAATATTGCCTTAGCAATTACAATGATGATACAGTTCCTGTAAATATGTAATTCTTTTCTTCGTAAACCGTCAATCCCACATGCTAAGAACACCCAAAAGAGCTACTTGCAAAAATTTAGGCACAGAGGTAACTTTTTAAACACAGACATGATATTCAGTGTTGACTTCTGTTCAGGCAATACTGGAAAAGTAGATCTGAATGTGTATAGGAAAGACAAATGCACCCAGATAGGTGCTACACTCGTGAAGCACTTTGTTAGAAATTTCCACATATTCTGTAGCAGTTTTCAATACTGAAGACAGGTTATTTAAGATACTGAGCAGGTAACCACGTATTCTGTTAATTCAAGCTCTACAATGAGATAAAACTGTATTGTGTGTTGGTATGTACAGGTCAATATACAATTTAAGTTACGCATAGTATTTATCAAAATAAAAATCTTTATAAATTAATCAGCTGCATGATGCACCCATCTATGCATATTAAAGATTGTCATTGCATTTATTTTTCAATCAGCAAAATTTACTTGAATGAGGATAGTTCATGAAATAATTTTGCGTTTAACACTGTACGTACAATGAAGGTGAAACTGTGGCGTGAAATGTTTTGTCTCTGTCAGTCTGAAGATTTCAGCTATGCTCTGCCCCTGCATGGAAAGTGCGAAGAAAATGAATCATTAGAAACACCTGCCTGGCTTATTTGGTGCTCCAGCAAAAGTCGTAAATATGCAGTCCTGCCTCTGCATTACTGCTTGAACTGGGATGACTCCAGTGGCTCTGCTCTGCCCATCATACTCACTGCTGCCCCTTGCCACAGTGATGGCAAAGTTGGTGCACTGCCTTCCTCTTTTCCTGCTCCCTCTTCTTCCCCAGTCTCACCAGAGCCAGCCCAACCTCAGGTACACAGGTAGGGCAGAGGTGGGTGGAGGGGAGGGAGAAGCGGGATCTTCACTCAGGCAGGATTTCCACCAAGATCAACAAGGGGATTCTGTGTCCTGGGACTATGTGACAATGCCTACAGAGACCACGCAGGGAACAGTCCTATTTACCCAGTGACAGTACATGAAAGCTGTCTCTATTAGCACAAATAAATAGAAAGCATCATCTTCGGTATGCTATGCTTAGATATATGTACAGAATTTCAATATACTTCTATGTATAGGAATCATATATTTCTATACGACTTGATGTTGTTTCAGTGCAAAATGCATTTAAATGCTCTTTAATATGTGATTTCGGAGTAATCAGCTTGTGCTACAACAAAAACAAAAAACAAAAACACAAGCTCTTGCAAAGGGGGAGGAAGAGAGAGAGAGAGAGTGAAAAAGATGTGTGGTGCATACAAAAAAGGACTGATATTAACAATTCGATGGGTTCCTAGTTGGTAGAGCAGACTGAGCCAGACGCATATATTAGCGGCTGTCTGCTGCTGATGGGAGCCTGCTCAATGCGGTGGAAATGAAGGATCACCTAGGCTCTGACACCAGCTTATTTGTACGTTTTAATTTTAAAAAGGAAAATCACTGTTTTACATAAACATCTTAACCCCTACATGATTTTTTTTTCTTTTTTCCTCCCTCATATTGTTTGCTAATTTACTGTCAACTTAAAGTGCTGTTTAGCTACAGCCCAACAAAACATCAGTCAAAAAGCAGAGGGAAGTATTAGCTTCTCTATTGTCTGCCATGTACAATTGAGTTATTATTATGATAATTGTCTACTCTAATTTTTAGTCTTCATGGGAGATGCAACAATTTTCTGGAGCTTTATTTTTGAGGCATTTTGAGTTTCAGCAACATACTATTTCATATTTCACCCAAACAATGCAGAAAAAAAAAAAAGGTCATACTCAAGCTGGGGTGATTTGATCAATTTATTCATTAGCCTGAAAGTCTTTAGCACCTTCATATAGTATTACAGATATGGGACAGTACTGCTTTTCAAACCATATGAATTCCAGGTTCCATTAATACAGTGCTGAAGTCTGCTACATGAGTCAAGGGAATTCCAATCCAAGTTAATTACTGTTGGAATTAGAGGGAAGAATATTTTACTCGAAGTTGTATAACAAAAATCTACAGTTATCACATTTCAGGGCATTGCTCTATTTATTTGATGAAAAATGTCAATGAGGTTTAACAGAAGATCTGGATTTCCGTGGGTAATGAGAATCGGCACATCCACGATAAGCTAACACAACATTTTCAGTGTGTTAATATGCAGTGCAGCAGAAATTTCTGTAGGCAGTAAATGTAGCCATCATTTCAATTCGCCCGTGTGATGATTATGCTCAATTCCTGACTAGGTACATAATTTCACACTAAAAAGCAGCCATCTCCTCTTAGGGACCAACTGTAGCCTACAACAAAAAAAAAAAAAAAGAGAAAGAAAGAACGACTGCTGTCTCAGGTCTGTAACTAGCTAGGTAGTCACACAATAGAAAAAAAACATATCTGGAATACTATAAAAATGCCATCTGAAATTGTATCACTCAATTATGAGTAGATTTATTTTATTACGTTCATTTAAAGTGGTTTTGTCCAAACAGTGTATCTGAGACATTCATCACCTTGTTAAGTTTTTTCATTGTTTGATGATTACAATAGGCATCTTCAGAGTTTGTTGGATGCTGCCTTGTTGCACTCCTTGGCAACA
Source organism: Pachycephala philippinensis (assembly GCA_013397055.1). Lineage (NCBI taxonomy): Eukaryota > Metazoa > Chordata > Aves > Passeriformes > Pachycephala > Pachycephala philippinensis. The sequence continues at coordinate 1,637,314 of VWZT01007780.1, forward strand.
CTAGAGTAATTCTTATGGTGAGTTAAATTCTGACCAGAATCCAGCTCAATTTATTGATGAGCTTCACTTGCAGTGCCTGAGCAGCAACAAGTGGATGGAATATGGAAGCCTTAGAGAGTAAGTGAACGTCAGATTAATAAAATCAACAGTGATAAAATTATTTCATCTTTAAAAACATCTTTAACCTATTAAGTAGGATTTAAAATTAATCACAGAATCTTCCAGTTGATTATAGACTAAAGTTTATCTGGTAGGCTTTCAGAAGTGCAATCTTTACACCTGTTCCTACTTATTTAGGAGTTAAGGATTAGTCGTAATTGTGGGATAAACTAGATATGGTAATGATAGTTTGAGCAATATGAGTATCCTATAGGGAACAAGGCAGATAATATTCTGTACTTTTCTTTTACTCCTTAGCTGTTGCACTGGGGCTGTGATTCTCTACATGGAGCATGTTCATTTATTTAAATGGCCAAGTGAATCAACAAGGTTGTGCTGAGTAGTTTAGGGCTGGTAATTTTGGTTTTGGTTTTGGGTGGTTTTCTTCCACCACCACCACCCCCAACTTCTTTTCTTGGATGTGTGCGTGTCATGCATGGGAAGGTATGAAGGAAAAACAGCTATTCAGCAGAGACACGTCCCACCCCTTTAATTAAGCTTTTCCTGGACTAGGTAAAAACACTGCCAATGTGTAAATCCCATTTGTGTGCTTGTTATTATTATTTTAACAGATTCCTAAATATTATATTAAGATACCTCAGTGATGAAATACATATTAAAATAGTTGCATTAGTAAGTCACTGGATACCGAAAGGGTTGGATGGCATCGGCACAGAGCCAACTAGAAGATTTTTTTTTTTCTCATTTAATTCCTTTCACCTAGTAGGCTCCCTAAGCATTAGGCAGAACCCAGTATGTGGCTAAGTTATTGCTCTAGTGTTCATCACACAAAAAGCACAGTCTTAGCATTTGTAAATTTTCTTCAGGGAGGTTTCTAATCTAGACAGCATTTGCGTTTGGGGATTACACCACAGTCTGTTCCCCACCACCTCCCCCTCTAACATGTAGCCCTTTCAACTTCTTCAAAGAAGTGGGGAAAAGTAGGTTCTTTTATTAATAGCAGAAAACAAACCGACTGCTGGACTTCCGTGGCAGAGCTCACATAATGCAGCAGGGTGGGAACTGTAACAAAGAATGCTTGAATGCACTAAACGTATAGTGAAACCCCATTTACATTCACTGATGGGGCTTAAAGTACAATAAATGAGAAGTTTAAAGTAGAAATAAGCAGGGCCATGAAAAGACTTCAGTGAAGGTAGGTACTTCTTGAAAAGTTTAGCACAGGATTTAATTTCAAACTCAAGCCTTTCCTAATAGAATGCATTTCTTCTTAGTGCATCCCTTTGCTCAAAGCATTTCGATCGGATGACAATAAATGGAAGTGAGTGTCTTCAATGCATAAAGAAGTAGATTCTGTTTATCCAGTTTATATACTGATTTTCATACAAGTGAGACAGTTAGCAGTGGAAAAGCCTTCATGGTTCACTCTCTGTTCCTCTACTCTCTCTCTGCTCTGCAAACTGCCTTTGAAGTGCAAGGGAAAACTTTGTGTCTAGAAAAAGTTTGATTGTGGGATCCTCACTCGCTCTCTACTTCTAAAATGTTTCTGTCCATGTGGGTGTAGGTACACCAGAGAATTGGACAAGGTGGCTGCTTTTCTTCTGCTAAAGTTATTCTGTGAAATAGAATCGCAACATTACTAGTGAATAACAATCACCTCTCCCCCTCTTCTCTTCATCTCTTTGTTTCAGCCCTTTCCACAGCCCCACTGTAAGGCTCTACAAGATGCTGGCTTTGTTCTTCTAAGAGTTTAAATTAGCCTTGCTCCCATTGTTTGCATTTCTCTCCACAGTGTTTCTACATCCTGCACATGAAGGACATATAAATTGCCCCTACTTGTAAAATTTGCAGAATCTGCATTTCCTCCCTTGGCCAAAGGCTCAGAAACAACCAGCAGTCAGACATTATGAATTAGGTTGCTGGTTGCAGTTGTCCAGATAAAGCTCTTCTTTCTCCTTTTCTTTTGAAGAATGGCATGATAGTCCTGTTCTCTGCACAATCAGAGTGGAGGTTCATTTGTGGAACATCAGGTTTAATAACTGTGATTTGGGAAAAGGAGGCTATGGGATAATTTTATGCTGCTCTCTTCAGCAGAGGTAGTTTCTGCTGGCGATGTGCATGAAACTTTTGCTACCAGCATTTATCCAGATTCATATTTCCAGAAGTTTTGACCATTGGCCCTTGCTCTCAGGGAGCCCAGGTCTGCTTTGGGCATACAGGAGGCAGGTCCATAAACTCTCGCAGTGCAGCCATCCTGCAGCAGCTGTCATGGGCCTAATCCAGACACAGCACCTCCCCATTCCTACGGCACGGTGTCCCAAAAGCACAGGAATCAGTGTTCAGCAAGCCTGGCACATGAAATGGCCGGCACAGCCATTTTGTGGTGGGATTTATAGCTTTCCACTGCAAGCACAGGGTTCATCCCTCTATTGGGAAGATTTGTCACAGGTCTGAGGATACACATTGCATATAGCTCTTGCTGGTATATTTATATACACACACTGTAGTATTCAGGGAGTTAGATTTACTGTTAGATTTTAAATAAACGTAGCAGACCATGCTTTTCTGTTGTTTATTAGGTTGGCATATTATTTTGGATCTTAATTCTCAGACTTACGTCTCCTTCCGAAACAGAGTATGGTCAAAATATTGATGTTTTAGGAGCCATGGAGGCACCCACTTTTTAAACAATGTCTCGATGTTTAGAAGTGAATCAGGTTACCAGTGCAGCATTGGAAACCTCTCCTGGCTGACTCAGAGGGTTAGATTTCTTGTGGGTGTTGCTGGTATCTGAGTGTTGAGGTTTGGTAGGCTTTTATGAGTTAATAAATTCCAAAGGCTGCAGCTTGGCTTTCTGAAATTTGGTAATCATTCCCTAAATGCTAGTGGGAAATCAAAATTACTACATGCAATAACTAACACTTTTAAAACCCTTTGAAATGTTTCCAAACTGCTGCCTACGTGCTCTTCTTTGTTGCATTGATGGCTAAAGATTTAGGGTCGCTTCCTGGCACCCAGCATGAATGCAGACAAGTTCCCTTGAGCCTCTACTTTCCTTCCCTGCCGTTTTCCCAGTGCTGTCCAGGCAGACTGGGCTCTTTCATGTGGAGAACACCACTCACTAATGGCAGCACAGTGACTGTCAGAGGGGGACCTTGTCTTTCATTAGACCTCTGAGACCTCAGTATAAAGTGAATATTAGCAAAGCAGGAGGTCATGATTTAGTGTGGCAGTGTGAGGGAATGTTTCATACATTTCTTTTACCATCTTCTTTCTGCTGTTTGTCCTTCAGTTGTTCACAGTAACTTAGTGAAGGGGTTGGAAAGAGAGAGGGTTGCATCTGAGCAAGCTATGGGATCTCAGATCCCAATATGCAACTAGTTTCTATTGAAGCTCTTCAGATTTGTTTTGACATGCACATTTGCGTTTTTTAGTTTAATACTTTTAATGGTCCCAATGATCTTCTGCAATAGCCAGTAAGAAAGAAAATGCAAAGGAGTAGCTCCACAGAAAGTCTCTGGTTAATCATTTTTGTATAAAGCAGTCTAATAGGTGTGTCTCAATTTTGGGTGATTTTACCATGGCGATAAAAATCCTTCGGCTTGGATTATGAAATGACAGCAGAACTGAATACCTGCAGTAGTCTTCTGAGAGGACTTGCAGACTCTTCTGCCTGTGGTAAAACCTGTGGCTGAATGCCATCCATGAATGCCATGGATGCCATCCTATATCCTCTCTGCTTCCAGGTACCACGTGCCATTCACTAAACCAGATAACTTGGTACCACACACTGGACTTGCACCTTACATGGACTAGGCAAGAAATACAGCCAGGCATCTCCTTTCTTTCTTTCTTTCTTTCTCCCTCCCCCTTGCTCTCCTCTCTTGTGTCTCCCACGCACAGCAGAAATATCCTGTCTGCTGCCAAGGCAAACTCAATCATCCCGTCTGACTTCCTCCATGAAACATGCCAAAGCGTTCACCAAGCAACTCCCACGTCAACACCAACAATTTCTGTTTGGTTAGCATGTATATTTAGGATTTGGGATGGCAGAGAATCCATAATAACCCCATGGAACAGTCTCCCAGTAGTCTATTACATCAATATTAAAAACATAGGCTTTGTTTCTAATTAGAACTTGTTTAACATCAGTTGCCAGCTACTAAAAATTTTCCTGACAGTTTAAATGGTCATTTGCTTCCTTCTCCCTCATAGGATTTTCATTGAAAAACTATGAGACTGTCTTCATTCTCTTACTTTAAGTTTTTTGGGAAGATCAGGTCATGTTGCTTGTTCTTCTTTGAGTCTTTCCCATTTTGTCAATATCCTCTGCAAATACTAATAGCAGAATGAGCGAGCTGATGTCAGGAATGGTATTATTATCTTGCTAGTAAATCCTCTTTTGTTTGACTTACTTACTCATTTATCTTGTTTATTCTCTTCTTTGCTTCGTTATACTGACACCACAAGTATAGCTAAAGGAATAAAGAGAGAAAAAGATTTGGAAAAGTCTTTTTTGAGGTATTTGAAGGTGCCCAATTCCAGCTAAAATTAGTAGGAGTTTATCACCTAAACTGTTAAGTACTTCTGTTGCCTTTATTTAAGCAAAACCTTATGTCAATGGGAGAAATAACGGAACTAGGTTATCAGTCTTTGAGCACTTATTAGCCAGGTAGTTTTTGACCTCCATTAATCTATTTATTGAACAAATTGTGCTTAATTTCAGACGGAAATGACAGCAGCTGTATTATTCTTACTATTTGAAAGCTTACTTGGTTTCAGCATTTTCTGTGTTTCTTGTATGCTTGAGTTACAGAAATAGATCCTACAGATGGATTAAAACATGCCCATGTGTTGAAGCCAGGCAATCAGTCTCACATTTTACAGGTATCCATCCAAACAGCTAGGATGTAGCTAGCTAAAGGATTATTTTTAATGTGTTTCTCCAAAGTTCTGTAACCCAGTCCCTTCACAAGGCTTATTTGTCTGATCTCAGTAAATCTGCAAGCCTATATGTTTTATCATTTTCCTATCATGTGTTTGGGGAGGAGGGACGGGGGAATACTGATCTTAGATAAGCAATGCAAGTTGGTTAAGAAAGGAGGAAGCTGTCATCTGTAGCCTTTCCAGACACAACAGTACAGTTCCAGACAGTCACCTGAGTATTATCGCTCTGCCTCAACTATAAATCACAGTCTGGTAATGGCCAAGGCTGACACCCTGACATTTTCAAGAAGAGTAAAAGACCTGATTTGAATGGAAATCAATTTCATTTCACAAATCTTGGGATACTCCAAACATGGTCTTTTTTCTGTGTCTTATTCAGAATTTCCACGATTTTGTTGAAGGATTAGTTGTGCTTTATAATGACTCTGGTTTCCTACATACGGTGCAGAATTACAGGAATACATGTGTGTGTGCAGTGCATCACAGGACCTGGTACCATGGAGAAAGAAACTCCCTTTTCTGACAGCCTGCTGAAGGTGATGGGCACAGCTCCTGGACCTACCTTACCTTTTTCCCACCTCCAAAGGCAGTAGCTGTCCTGCACTGGAAGGATGAAAAGGCAGGCTCGGAGCATGTGATGCCACAGCCTTGCTCTCCTGCATGTGAATTCCTGTGGGGTGCTCCAAAGGGGAGGCAGTGCTGGCACAACAGGAATTCCCATTGTGCAAAAAACTTTCATGTTTGTAACAGCTTTTCTGTACCAAAAACAACCCAGAAGTTCTAAAAATCTCAGCTGCGCTTTTTATTATTTGAAGAGACAAAAATAAACCGCAAGCAAATGGAATTAAAGTTGCTTTTACTATTTTATTTTTATTTTATTTTATTTTATTTTATTTTATTTTATTTTATTTTATTTTATTTCATTGCATTTCATTTCATTTCATTTCAATTATTTTCTTTTTCCTGGTCTGTAAGAATGTACTGTAAAGACAAGATATTCCCCATTCAAGAAGGGAGGGGAATGAGCTTAGTGATTGTAGTACCCATGGAACTGTTGCACTAACAAGTGTAAGTAAATACGATCCCAAGCTTCCTTCTCTCCAACTGCTCTGATACGAAGCACAACACCCCTTTTGGATCAAGGCCACTGCCCAAGGTGAAGGCTTTGAGGTGGCATCAGACCTCCAGTGACTGAAGGTCCAAAACTGATCGTGAAATGTTCTGTCCAATAGTTTCACGAGGAGCTACAAGGCTGCGCAAAATTTCTGTTTTCTTACTTGGCAAAACAAAACCATCTAGAGGACACTGGTTAAAAAAAGGAAGGTGGCGTAAGGTAATGCATGTGTGAGAATCTAAGCCAATGAGTAAGCTGTGCCTAAATTTGCCAACAGATACATTCCTGTGTGAAACTGAGAAAGGAAAAGCATCCTTAGCACACAGAGGATTAAAAATAACTGATGGCCATTCCATGTTTAAGCCCCTTAAACAAGATAGTGTGAAACACGTTCTGGTGTCTATAGCAACAGGTGTGAAATCAAAGGTAAGGATTTCTCTCTCTTTGTGTGTCTCTTGCCTGCTGCACAGTGCTCCTGGAAAGCCTGTAAGAAGCTCATTAAAACCATGCATGTGTAACACAGCCCCCGTGCATCAAATGACTTTCAAAGGCTGTAGCTGTGTGCTATGTCTAGACACTGTCCACGGGCTTTATCACAGCACATCTTAAGGAGCAGTAAAACACTTCTGGTGTGGAAAGAAATGCTAACAATCCAGCAAATTGCTAGAATCTAGCCCAGAATCCTTTCTCTCTGACAATAGCCACAAGGACATGCCCAGGGAAAAGGATAAGATCAGAACAAGTAAAGTGATACTTCTCTGTTGTGGGGTTTTTATTCTGTCTCCTGCAGAATTCAATGCAGTGACTAATAGCTGGTACCAACCTATTTAAGCACCCTCGGCAGAATTTTTCCTTTCTTTTGTGCATGTGTTTAATTACTTGTGCTTTAGTTTTCTGAACCCTTTTGGTGTGATAACAATGGTATCTTTTCTTGATTACAAATATCTCCATGTTCTGCAGATTCATTTGCATCCAAGGAAGACTGAGAAAATGTTGGAGTTGTAAGTGGTTTTCATGGATTTCCAAGGTGCAATGCCTCTGTGTAACCTGCATCATTATGCTCACCTAATTTGTTTTCTCTAAGTGTTTTCTTGGCAGGGAGAATTTTAATGTTGAGTTACATGACAGATTTTACCTGGGGCCAATGTTTTTTTCTGATACATGTAGCTCATTGGCAAACTTTTCCAGTCACACACTGTTCTGTGCAATGGAGGGACTTAAAGGCGGATTAGATCAGAATTGTGACATTTAGCACTGTGATGTTCTCATGACTGTTTTTATCAGTACAAAGCATGTCCTGGAAGACACCTTGCAGCCTTGTAGATTCCATAAAGGAATGCTTTGGCCTTGTTAAAGTCAAGGGGAGCCTTTGCCTTCAGCTGCTAAGATGTCACCATCAAATTTAAACATTTTCAAGAGTGGCCACCGTCCTTACAAAACACTTAAGTTAAACTATTTCCATTCTCAAAAAGCTCCATACTATGAGCTGGATCCTTTTGTGCTTAACATATCCCCAATTACATGAGGACAGTGTAGTGAACCCTGGAAAGCATTTCCCTTGTCAGAATGTCATGCCGACCAAGTCATGGGCTTCAAGAACAAGATGAGAAGTTTACATTGAAGGCTGCACCAAAGTAGAATGCTAGCTCTGGAAAAAAAGAGTCTAAATTGTCTATATTCCAAGACTGAGAAGTTTTGTTTAGATTCAAGCAAAGAAATATAATATTTAGCTGGTTTGCTCAGGATCTAAAAACTGCAACAAAAATAGAAACAAATCAAGTGGCCTCACTGTTTGTCATTTAACATGATGCAAAACTATCCTGGCATATTTTTAATGGAACATGAGTTTAAATATTAACTGCTTAGTTTAAACAGAGATTTTAGCTTTTAATATAGCAGCTTTATTGGATGATTCATGTCGACTATATGTGACTTTTTTAAGGGAACTACAGCATCACAATTTCTAAATTGCATGATATTACCAAAAACTCTACCTGAAGTAATTCACAATCCTCATTTTTTAATACAGTGATTCAGTTCTCATTTCTAGAACAAAATCTAACATCTAATAGTAACTGCTGATTTAAGGAGGATTAGATTAAGTAAAGCCACTCTGCAGTATAATGCCAGTTTGTTAGGACACATTACAACACAGCTGATGAGACAAATCATTTAGAAATGTTTAGAAAATGTAAAGTTACAGCTGCCATTTGCCTTAGGGCATCCTACTGGTGCTGCTCCCAAAGATGGCAAATCCACTGGGACTGTGTGACCCATCTGCCAGCCTCATGTTGATGTCTGGATGCTTCAAGTCATCACAAAAGGCAAGAAACACTTAATACATAGGAAACCAAGTCCTGTGTTACCTGTCCCGTTCCATTGTATTCTCGAGAACTTCACAAACTATGTATTTTGTTCAGAAAATTAAAATACTGCCTTAAAACACTCTATTGTGACTGTAACAACCAGCTTCATTTTTTTGAGTTTTTATTTTCAGGAGGTTGGATAAAAGCAGAGATTAATAAAATGTGTCAGTGGATACATGGTGTAGCTCAGGTTTATGAAAGCTGGAGTTTCATACAGGGACACAAGACAGCATTTGACCACATTTACTGCTATAATGGTCAGGTCATGATTTCTCTTTCTTTAATTTCTTCTTTACTTTTTTTAATGTTGTTATTAAAAGGTAGACTTTTTAACCAATAGCTGTCTGTAAGACTTCTGCCATTACAACATGGTGCTCTCGTTTTTCATTAATTGGTCTTTTTTTGGTCTGTTTTCAGCAAATGTCGGAACACCAACCGAGGCACACGTTTGGATTTCAGCTGTGTAAACATATCAGTACTCTAGCTTACCCCTTTCATAGCTACAATGAGCAGCTTAAAGTGTTCAGTGCAGGGATTTGTTGGTGATAAATGTGCTGCCAGCATCACAGGTGACAGTGGGTGCTTCTTTCCCAAAAAAGCTCCAGCCGTAATAGTGGCCCTGTCAGACTCACAGTGAGCACAGAGGTTCTGCAGGCCCCCACTGGGACTCTCCTTTGCTTCATCCCCAGGATGAGCCTGTCTCTCCTCAGTAGATCCACGTAAATGAGACAGAAAAGATAGTCCACTCCTTTTGGAAGTGCTGTCTCAGAATATCTGCAGGCTCAGGTGGGGAACAAAACACATTTGAGTAGCAAAATCAAGACTTTTTTCCTTTTACCATGTGTGAAGACCAGGGTCTTTTTCAGTTTACATTTTAAAATGGAAGCATAATTTCTGTTCCCCGTGGTGAAGTTGTTACCTTTTCCTAATAATTTTTCTCTTCTTTTGCATTATTTGCTTGCCTCTGAATTTGCTCTGAGAGTGATCCTTGTAGAAAAGATTCAGAAGCCTTGTTGGGAAATTTCTCTCAAAAATGAGTTACCAGTTTATATTGACTCCTTGAAGGCTGAAAATCAGTGTATTAAAGCCAATTTCCAGCAGTTACAGAAGACATTTTCCTAAAAGTCCTTTACACAATTTAAAAAGACTAAGCACATTCTCAGATTGGTAGAAAAGCAAGTTGCTAACATTTCAGAAACACAGAGATCAATGAAAGAAAAGCACGAGGTCATTCATATTTTGCATGATGAAAATCAGGCCGAATTAATGACCACCATAATCAGGTTTAGACCCGCAGACCTTAGGAGACCTCACGTATGCCAAGTGTCAGGCTGGCTCATTGAAAATATTGCTGTGGACATCCTTTGATCTGCATTACTGCTGACAAAAACTGTGCAGGTGTAGAAAGGTCGTGCTCCACTTCCCTGTAGATACCAGACACCTCGACTACCTCAACTGAGCTACTCATGGAGTGGGTACTAGTGGTAAATATTTACGCAGGTCTCAAACTACATGGAGATATGAAGATCTACATGATATGTTGCCTGTGGAATTTTGTGGAGTTTGGGTTGGTTTCTTGCGGTTTTTTTTTACATTTTTTGTTTAAAAAGCTGGAATGCCAATAACATGCTGCTGAATGAATTTTTCTTTTTTTTTCGTTACACATACACAGCACTGTGCAGTAGTGATTGATACATAACCTTCTTCAGAAGGCACCATACTTAAATGAGTATTTTTTATTCAGACAGCATTATTACTAGAATAAGAGCTTTTTGGCTGGAAAAGAACTGCCAAATGTGTTCTTCAGTCGGCCAGTCAGAAGAAAGAAAGCCTGTGTAGGGTAAAAATATGAGGACAATAACATTTCCTGATCACATTCTCAGGTTGGAAATGATTTTACTATCTTAACCATCTGAAATACTGCAATTTTTTCAGAAGTCTCTTATGCAATTAGCAATGGCAAGAACATTTTGTGTCTGAATAGCATGCCTATGTGAGAGCCTGAAACCATGCAGTTTTCAGCATCTGGGAGTGAAGTCTCACTGTTCAGCAAGCTGCTCTGAAAAGCACAGATAGCTCTGGCAGCAAGCTGGAAACATTGATACAGAAGTGCCAAATAAGTGGCTTATTTGCTTTAATTGTACTGTTCTAACCGTGATGTTTCACTTACAATCTCTGTCTTTAATACACATAAACAGATATATGTTCTTTCACGGAATCACTGCTGATCTTTCCGACATCAAATCTGCATCTCTGACCAAAACAAACACAGATTGGTTTTGTGGTCCTCACAGCAGTAAGCAATATGTGCACATATATATATGTATATGTATGTGACTTTTTGAATATGTATTTCAAAGCACAATTTGATTTTGTGTTAGGTGTGTATTTGTGTATGATTTGTTGTAAACTTTTTTTTAGCTGTGCTGAGGGGCCTGACAGAGCAGGGTGCTGGTGGTCCAGAACCAAGGTGCTGCTAGTCCACAGCTGAGCTGCTGATCTGTGCCCGTGTGCCTGACCAGCTCAGTGAGCACTCCAAGGATGATGTCCTTTGTTTTGCTTCCTGGGGGGATTCAGCTGGAAAAAGCCCCACATCCAGCACCAGCTCTGCTTGCGGATTCTGTGCTCAGCTCCCAATAGGAGCACGCTGGGAGGATGGGATCCCTTGCCCCCTGGCTCCCAGGAGCATGGGTTCGTTGTGGTGTGCTTTGACTTATTGTGTGTCTCCTGTAAGGGGCCATGCTCAGGACGTTTTTCTGTGAGCTGTAAACTCGTGTCACCCTTAACTTCATGTAGTTCAGACATTGCAGTCCACAAAGCGAGATCTTTAGTGCTTTGCTCTACTGAACTTTTCCCTTGTCTGTAATGGATTGTGGATGGAAGAGGGAGGAGGGGAAGGTGATAGGGAAAAGCAAGGGTTTGATTGGCATGCAGTGATTTTGGACTAGCAGGAAGCAGGCATCTCTGCTCTCCAGCCCCCACATACTTCTCAGTCCATGTGTGTTGAGAGGGGAAAGAAACCGATATTGTTCCCTCTAAAATTAATTCCCAGTTAGGCAGTTACTCCTGGTTTTTAGCTCAGAGCACACTGTAATTGCATTTTTCATTTCAGTAATTATAGAGGATATTAAAGTGGATAGACAGTTGTAGCAATCTGGCTCTTTAGACATATCCACTTGTCCAAGATCAAATGGCTACAGCATATTTAGGGTTACAGTCTCCTTCTCTTCCTTCTTGTTCTCTACTGCAGCGGATTTTTTTTTCGGCGTTACCATGACAACACTATATCTGGCTGCCAGCTCTGTCGTAAGTTATTGAACTGAGACTGGCTTTTGGTTTAGCAGATAATTAGGTTCTGTCTCACAGGTTCATTTTCCTGTGACTGGGACATGAATATGACCTACAGCTGGCCTCAATTTCAGTGTCACAGACAAAACTTTAACCCTTCCCAGTCCCGCCACTACTGTACCCACTGCGGCAGTTGGTGACAATTCCAAACCTTTTCCTGGGGGTCCTGGACACAGCACACCCTCCCGAGTCCTCAGGGCTCGTTGCCCAGGCTGTGTTAATCCCCAGGGAGGAGGAGGACAGTCCAGTTTGCACCCCCATGCTGGGCGGGCGGGGAAAGGGTATCGCTAGCACCAGATGAATATTGATTGTCTGGTATGGAGATTTGTCGCAAAGGTAAGTTCACTGCTTGATTAGTGACCCTTTAAATAATAGAAATGCACAGGGTGGTGACAGGCCTTTTTTGCTTGTCTCAGGAATATGAAATATTTATGAGAGGTCTGTTTTAGCACACAGTGCCCCATCTTAGGCTGGTACCCGCAGCAAGGGAGCAAAGCTACGAGGAACTGACATATTGTTTCTGTAGGTACCTCCCTGATTTTCATTTTCTCCTCAGGAAGGAGGGGGATCCAGCCTGGAGGCACTGGGCATCTGACACTGGAACATATCAGGGCCCAGCACCCAGGCCCTGGGGTGGGTGCAGGCAGAGCAGCACCTCACCAGATGGACCTTTGAGTTCACAAAATCAGTCTGGAGAAGGAGGAAGATCCACCATTTTCCTCAGCCCAGTTTTCAAACGTGCTCTTTCCCAACAATTATATATAGTCTAATGTGGTCTTGCAGTTTTAGTGATTTCAGGCCAGGACATAAACCCCTCTCCTGTCTATGAAAAACTCACAATTAAAGCTACTGATCGAAGGGGTAGTCCATGAGATTTCTCTAACAGATATTTGCTTAACTTCTCTGTGGAATAAGGCAGGGTTTTCATACCCTTGAAAGATCAAGGGAGGTTTCTCTCCCAAAGCTGGCAGATCCCAGAGGGTGTTCCAGAGAAGCACAGAACCATTGCTGTAGGAGTTGTGTTTCTACTTTTCAGAGGCTGCAGATTCTTGGCATCTGGCAGTGCACACCATAGTGCTGCTGGGACTCGTCCCACCTGTGGTTCCCATTGGCACTGTTCTTTCTGGGGAATCTCACAATTACAAAAAAAGAAAAAAAT